>JAFMOD010000948.1:21332-39440 GCA_019802435.1 Corydoras maculifer
CAACACCGCCAACACCGCCAACACTGCCAACACCGCCAACACAACCAACATCAACAACACAACCAACACAGCCAACACAACTAACACTGCCAGCACAACCAACACAACTAACACAACCAACACCGCCAACACAACCAACACCACCAACACAACCAACACTGCCAACACAACCAACACAGCCAACACCGCCAACACAACCAACAACGCCAACACAACCAACACCGCCAGCACCAACACAACACCTCCAACACAGTCAACACAACTAACACCGCCAACACCAACCCAAAACACACCCAACACCGCCAACACACCCAACACAACCAACACCAACCCAACACCACCAACACAACACCAACAACACCAAGACCAACCCACCACCGCCAACACTACCAACAACGCCAACACCAACCCAATACAACCAACCCAACTCAACCAACACCGCCACCAACACCAACCCAACACCGACAACACTCAGATCTACAGCTTTATTACAGAATTAATTGAACGCAACATTAAATTTGCACGTTTTTAATCTACTTTTAACGATTGATCGTGATTCTGAGTTGTCGACATTCATCAGTGATCGGCTCGTCATCATTGTTGTGCTAACGAGGTTAGAACCCACTGCCCGTCCAATAGCGATCATCCCACCCTGCCATTATAAATTAGCCACCGTTCCAATTTTAGCCACTGGTTTTATTTTGGAAGCTGGAGGGAAATCCGAGCGCCTGGCCGAGTTCCACGTTCGGAGCGTGACGGCACGCCAGGTTCGGCACCTGCACCGTATCAAAACGCAGTTACTGCATGTCCTGACGTGCACCAATCCGTCTCACTGCGCGGCCTCCGAACGGAGGTTCGATTAAACGATGAACAACAACGACGGGAAAACATTCCCACAATTAACCATCACTACCTTTACAACCCGGCACCGTGGCTTAGCGTTTAGCATGTTCTCCTCTCAGCACTAGGGATTCCCGGTTCGAATCCCCATCTGGGTGGAGTTTCCATGTTCTCCCCATGTCCACGTGGGTTTCCTCCGGGTTCTCCGGTTTCCTCCCACAGTCCAAAAACATGGATCAAGTCAATTAAGTTCTCCAAATTGCCCCATATAGAGTGTGTATGTGTGAGTGAGTGTGTGCCCAGCGATAGATTGGCATCCTGTCCTGGGTGTATCTGCCCAGCACCCGAAACGTTCTCACCTGGGTGGGCATGGGATTCCCGGTTCGAATCCCCATCTGGGTGGAGTTTCCATGTTCTCCCCATGTCCGCGTGGGGTTCCTCCGGGCTCTCCGGTTTCCTCCCACAGTTGAGTTCTCCAAATTGCCCCATATAGAGTATGTGTTTGTGTGAGTGAGTATGTGCCCAGTGATAGATTGGCATCCTGTCCTGGGTCTATCTGCCCAGCGCCCGAGACGTTCTCCCCTGGATGGGCATGGGGAACTCCGACCCCCCGACCCTCCGACATGTCCTGCAAACATTTTCTTTAAGTTTGTTTAATAAATGTTCCATCTGCCAGTTAGAGGGTTCTTTGAGTTTGACCCCCCCTGGTGGAAGGACTCTAGAACGTGCCGCTGAAGGTCAGCAGAGTGTAATTGACCCTCTGTCCTCTGCCTCGTTGACATTTCTCTCGTCACATTGTCTCCCGAGTCGGGTCCCGACGTTCCCCTCCGGTTCTCTGAGAGCACTTTAAGACGCGGTGGGAATTAGCATAATATGTTTTTCTGCTCTGTTATACTTTGCGAGTGCGAGACGTTCGCTCCTGTTTTTGTCTTGAGGAAGAAAGAAAGGCGACGGGCCGTAATGAGCGTCAAGCACTCAGGATCGCTCCATTAGCACCACGCCGGAACCGGAGAACCAACAAAGCCTTTTAAACGTCGGCCTTTGTTTTGATCGAGGAACTGATGATTGGAAAAGCGCGTCCTTCATCATTCCCAAATTTCACTATTAAATTAATTGGCGGTTTGTGATTGGCGGTTTTTTAGGGGCGCACCACCACTGACGAGGTTTTAAAATCTAGAACGTTAACGTAACACTAATTTAAATTCTGTATTTATTGTGAGTGAAAAATTAAGAAAATCCATTCATTCATTATCTCCCACTTTATCCTCTATTAGGGTCGCGGGGGGCGGGGGGGGGTTCCCCATGCCCATCCAGGGGAGAACGTCTCGGGCGCTGGGCAGATAGACCCAGGACAGGGCGCCAATCTATCACTGGGCACACACTCACTCACACACACACACTCTATATGGGGCAATTTGAGAACTCAATTGCCCTTGATCCATGTTTTTGGACTGTGGGAGGAAACCGGAGAACCCGGAGGAAACCCACACGGACACGGGGAGAACATGGAAACTCCACCAACATTGGGATTCGAACCGGGAATTCCTAGTGCTGAGAGGAGAACATGCTAAACCACTAAGCCACCGTGCCGCCCCTTAAGAAAATCCAGTATATATTATTAGATACAGAGAGAGAGAGAGAGCAGCACGGGGATTCCCGGTGGAGTTTCCATGTTCTCCCTGTGTCTGCGTGGGTTTCCTCCGGGTTCTCCAGTTTCCTCCCACAGTCCAAAAACATGCATTTAAGGTGAATTGGCTGCTCTAAATTATCCATTAATTATCTTCGGCTTTATCCTCTACTAGGGTCGCGGGGCGGGGGGCTTGGCGCTCTGTCCTGGGTGTGTCTGTTCTCCATGTTCATCCAGGGGAAATCGTTTCAGGCGCTGGGCAGATACACCCAGGACAGGACGCCAATCTATCGTTGGGCACACACTTACGGTACTTACTTACTTACACACAGTATATAAGGGCAATTTAAAGGCCATGGTTTTGGACTGTGGGAGGAAACCGGAGAACCCGGAGGAAACCCACACGGACACGGGGAGAACATGGAAACTCCACCCAACCTGGAAGGGAAGAACATGATGACCACTACACCTTCGTGACCGTTCCACCTCCTGTACAGATGGACTTTGTAGTTCTCCAATTCCATTCTGTAGTCCATCTGTGTGTGTTCTACAGTACATACTGTGTACGTCCCCTTTACTCTGTTCTAATGGTCAGAACCCCAATAGTACCACCACAGAGCAGGGGGTATTGGGTGGGTGCATTAGTCCTATCCCAGCAGCAGGGTCTTCATTAGTAATCTTTGGTGGTCTCAGGGTTTGAACCCCCAACATTTAAATTGATAGCTCAACACCCATCACCCTCACCACTGACCTACTGCACCCTGCTGGTTTGGAATTGGCACCAGGATAGGCTTCAGAAATAAACTAACCCACTTAAGTTCCACCTCCTGTACAGATGGACTTTGTAGTTCTCAATTCCAGACTGTAGTCCATCTGTGTGTGTTCTACAGTACATACCGTGTACGTCCCCTTTACTCTGTTCTAATGGTCAGGACCCCAATAGAACCACCACAGAACTGATGCCCCACATGTTGAGCGGGGTACGTAATTGGCTTCACATGAGGCAAAGGTAAAGAACCCCGTAGCCACTTCCAATACGTAAAGCCTGAGATTAAACTACAAAACAGGGAGACGGGGGGGGGGCAGGTTCCACTCTGGGGGGTTGGTTGGGAACGATGAGAGTGGTTCCTTTGCCCCTGCGCCGTACCCCCGGCGCGTACCTTCAGCCGTACAGTATTTATGATGAGATCACGGCTAATGCATTTCTCTGTCCGCCCAATTATTCCGTGTCTCACAACAGAGGACAGAAGAAGCCTAGCAATCTTATCATGAGAACCTTTTCACCCCGGCCCACAAGACTAAAGCCACAATGTGTCAAATCGTCATGGTAACATGGGTGACGCTCGCACCCCGGAGACTGGAACGCCGACAAATGGATCGGTCCGGCGGGCGCAAAGACAGGCTCTGGTCACGTTCTTTAAGCATTGCACACATTGCGCCGTCTTCAGAGGGCAAATTACGCTGGGTGGGGGTGCGGGGGTGAGTGTGTGGGTGGGGGGGGTGAGTGGGAAGGAGCTCATTCAAAATTTAAAGGTGGCTTTGTGGGACTTTAATGGCCAGGCTTAGAAAACCGTCCTCAGGTTTTCATTGGTTTCAAATGTTCCAGCGTTGAAGGGACAACGTCCCCTAAACTCGCAACCCTGCGATTACGGCTCTACAATAGAATCTGGCACCACGTCCATCGTCCCAGTGTCCCCTTATTACTATTATAAACCCCGCTCACACCCGATGGTCCCGCCTTTTCCTCCCGTGGGTTGAAATAGCAACGCGGCGTGTAAGTATATCTCCCCCGATGGGCGTGGCCGTCTCACATGCGGTGCGTTCAGGACATTTCTGGCGTATTTCTACCAAAACGACCTCCAGACGTCGACGGTCAGTTGGTGGTCTCGATCTCGGTGGTGGATCATCAACACAGACGCGTGTCCACGCTTCGCTATATTGTGGGTTCTTCATTCGGGGATTAGCGGGGGTGAGTGTGGGGGTGCGGGGGTGAGTGTGTGGGTGGGGGGGGTGAGTGGGAAGGAGCTCATTCAAAATTTAAAGGTGGCTTTGTGGGACTTTAATGGCCAGGCTTAGAGAACCGTCCTCAGGTTTTCATTGGTTCTGTGATAGAAATGTTCCAGCGTTGAAGGGACAACGTCCCCCAAACTCTACGTCTCTACAATAGAATCTGGCACCACGTCCGTCGTCCTAGTGTCCCCTTATTACTTTTATAAACCCCGCTCACACCCGATGGTCACGGTTTAAATAGCAACGCGGCATGTGAGTATATCTACCCCGATGGGCGTGGCCGTCTCACATGCGGTGCGTTCAGGACATTTCTGGCGTACTTCTACCAAAACGACCTCCAGACATCAACGGTCAGTTGGTGGTCTCTATGTTGGTGGTGGATCATCAACATAGACGCGTGTCCAACGCCACGGATATACAGGCGTCGCTATATTGTGGGTTCTCCATTCGGGGATTAGCGGGGGTGAGTGTGGGGGTGCGGGGGTGAGTGTGTGGGTGGGGGGGTGAGTGGGAAGCAGCTCATCAGACGCGTGTCCAACGACACGGATATACACACTATACTGTGGGTTCTCCATTCACACTCAGATGGAGAACCTCATGGAGTCCAGCTAGCTGCACCGTTAAAATAGCAACCCGCCGAAGTCAGAGCGCCACCTGGATCTTTAAAGATAGAGGCTCTGGTCACGTTCTTTAAGTACTGCACACATTCCGCCCTTCAGAGTCTTCAGAGGGCAAATTACGCTGGGTGGGGGTGCGGGGGTGAGTGTGTGGGTGGGGGGGGTGAGTGGGAAGGAGCTCATTCAAAATTTAAAGGTGGCTTTGTGGGACTTTAATGGCCAGGCTTAGAGAACCGTCCTCAGGTTTTCATTGGTTCTGTGATAGAAATGTTCCAGCGTTGAAGGGACAACGTCCCCCAAACTCGCAATCCTGCGATTACGTCTCTACAATAGAATCTGGCACCACGTCCGTCGTCCCAGTGTCCCCTCATTACTTTTATAAACCCCGCTCACACCCGATGGTCCCGCCTTTTCCTCCCGTGGGTTGAAATAGCAACGCGGCGTGTGAGTATATCTCCCCCGATGGGCGTGGCCGTCTCACATGCGGTGCGTTCAGGACATTTCTGGCGTAATTCTACCAAAACGACCTCCAGACGTCGACGGTCAGTTGGTGGTCTCTATCTCGGTGGTGGATCATCAACACAGACGCATGTCCACGCTTCGCTATATTGTGGGTTCTCCATTCGGGGATTAGCGGGGGTGAGTGTGGGGGTGCGGGGGTGAGTGTGTGGGTGCGGGGGTGAGTGTGTGGGTGGGGGGGTGAGTGGGAAGGAGCTCATCAGACGCGTGTCCAACGACACGGATATACACACTATACTGTGGGTTCTCCATTCACACTCAGATGGAGAACCTCATGGAGTCCAGCCAGCTGCACCGTTAAAATAGCAACCCGCCAAAGTCAGAGCGCCTCCTGGTTTTTAAAGGGAACGGCAAGGGACACACTGATTGGTTCATTGTACGTTAAGCCCAAGACACGTCCATGAAGAATTAAGAGGATTAGATTGTGTATTTTGATGGTTTTGCTGGGGGGGGCACAATGTTATTAACCCCCCCTTGGCACATTTTGATGCCAGCTGCCTCTTCCTCCAGCCAAACAGCAGCAGAGGGCTGCCAGTCATGCCACTGTAACCACACTGTAACCCCCTAAAAGTGATGAACGAAATGAGGAACGAGTTTCTAAGAGGGACGGTAAAGGTAGAACATTCCGGTTAGTTAAGTTAGTTAGTGGTTTGGGATGGAGCCACCAGGCAGGAGGAGAGGGTGGTATGCGGGTGGTGAGGGTGACCAAGGAGGATACTTAGTATAGGGTAAGATAGGGAAAGATCTGCACTGGCGCCCTCTACAGGGAACAGCCAAATGAGCATATAGTAGTCCTGCTTAAAGAAGAAGGACATGCTGTTAAGTGATAGGACCGCAATAGCTTCACCGTACTTGGGTGTAGCTTACTGTGAGTGAGCGGCGTTAGATTGGATGGAGCTGTAGCAGAAGTGTGACTCCTAAACAGCCTCGTACTCCAGACCCAAGATCCAGGGAACCATGGAACCCGGGTGTGGTGACACGGTGGCTTAGTGTTTAGCATGTTCTCCTCTCAGCACTAGGGATTCCCGGTTCGAATCCCCATCTGGATGGAGTTTCCATGTTCTCCCCCGTGTTTTCTTCTCCGGTTTCCTCCCACAGTCCAAAAACATGGACCAAGGTGAATTGAATTCCCCAAATTGCCCCATAGAGAGTGTGTCTGTGTGAGTGAGTGTGTGTCCAGTGATGGATTGGCGCCCTGTCCTGGGTGTATCTGCCCAGCGCCCGAAACGTTCTTCCCTGGATGGGCATGGGGAACCCCCCCACCCCCCCCACCCCCGACCCTAGTAGAGGATAAAGCGGAAGTAAATGGACAGATCATGTCACTTTCCATTTCCATCTTTGTTTTTGCCTCCTGTTCTTCACTTTCTTGTGTGTGGAACCCTACAAGCACTAGGGGGCAGAATCATCCGGGGAGCCTTCAACAGACCTGGCAAACTTGGCTCACACCACACGGCTAGAACTCCAGCGGGTAAATCAGCCCGAGCGAAGAGTTCCACGCGAACGCCAGACGAACCTTCCGTGCCCTCATTTGCTTATTTGTGTTTTGTCAGGTGACGCCGCCAATTCCGGGGTCTTGGTGGGTGCTATCCTTGCTAGCCTCTTTGCTCTGCTATTGGTCAGTGCATTAGTGGGGGCGCTAGTGACACGCAGTCGACGGCAGCGCAGCGGTTACGCGGGAGACGGCAAACAAGGCGCCTACGGCAACAAGATCCGTCTGTTTGGCCAGCAGAGCGTTAATAAGAACGGCGCGGGGACCAATAACAACGGACCGGTCTACACGTACCACGAGAGCAAGATGGGTGCCGTGGCCGACACGCAAAGCGACTTTCCCACCACCGCGCGCAACGCACCGCAGGAGGCCGATCAGCGCACGTTTCGGGTGCAGGAGGACGAGGACGAAGGCCGATACCATGGTTTCGGATCCCTGGCGCCGCCGTTCCACATTCAGCGGCAGGGGGAGCGCGGGGTCTATCTCGATGACAACATGGAGTCCCAGGGGGATGGTTCCATCATCTCCCGGACTGCCATCTATGTCTGACGGGAAGTTAGCAGCGAGGACGCGGCGCCGCAGCCGCAAACGCAACTAATGTATTTTGTTTTCAATGGACTCGACACAACAATACGACGCTGTCCCTGGTGCTGAAACCTTTAGAGTGTTTGAACATTCATGTTGGACTCCACCTGCAGAAACATCCATCCATCCATCCATCATCTTCTGCTTTATCCTCTAGGGGGGGGGGGGGGGGGGGGTCCCCATGTCCATCCAGGGGAGAACGTTCAGGGCACCGATCTATCACTGGACACAAACACTATATGGGGCAATTTGGAGAATCCAATTGACGTTGATCCATGTTTTTGAACTGTGGGAGGAAACCGGAGAACCCGGAGGACACGCATGCGGACACGGGGAGAACATGGAAACTCCACCCAGATTGAGATTCGAACCGCGCTGAGAGGAGAACATGCTAACCACTAAGCCAACATGCCGCCCTATCGGAGAAACATCCATCCATCCATTATCTTCCGCTTTAAACTCTAGGGTCGCGTCGGGGGGGTTCTCAATGCCCATCCAGGGGAGAACGTTTCGGGCACTGGGCAGATACACCCAGGACAGGACGCCAATCTATCACTGGACACACACTCACTTACACAGACCCACTCTATATGGGGCAATTTGGAAATCTCAATTAACTTGATCCATGTTTTTGGACTGTGGGAGGAAACCGGAGAACCCGGAGGAAACCCACGCAGACACAGGGAGAACATGGAAACTCCACCCAGATGGGGATTCGAACCGGGAATCCCTAGTGCTGAGAGGAGAACATGCCAACCACTAAACCACCATGTTTTCCTACATATATAATATAGGGGCAATTTAGAGCATGTTTTTCGACTGTGGGACGAAACCAGAGAACCCACGGGGACACGGGAAGAACATTGAAACCATGGAAATCCCTAGAGCTGAGAGGAGAACATGCGAAACCACTAACAGTCTTGGTTAATTCCCGGTGGTAGACGATGCTTCAGAACCTCATAACTCAGAACGCTCCTCTGATTGGATGGAAGCTTCTCCCCTCCAACCGTCTTTAATATTTCAGTGTATGTGGATCAATCAGCTGTTACTGAGGGACCGAAAAATCACTCAGCAGTGCGGGAGAGCGGGGGAACGCAGTTGCCCCATTTCCTGCTCAGAAAGCGCTGGCAGAGCAGTTTACGCCGGTATGTTTAATTTAGAAGCACATGCTCGCGGTTAGTTGTCCGCGAATAACCGACGAACCGCAGCCCAGAAGACGGAAAACCCTCGGGTGGAGACGTGCGTAGCACCGCACAGAACGGCTGTTACGCCAACGTTCCACTTTAATGCAGGCTGGTGGGGCAACCGTGTCCCTTTGGACAGGAGGGGTCTCAGGGGATCGGGAAGCGTGTGCAGAGCCGTACGCAACATTAGGGCAGGATGCGCAGGCTGTGTGGATGTTCTGGTTATAAGTGCTGCTGGTTTTAAATAGTGAGGTGGGGGGCATTCATTCCTTATTTTCTGCTTAATCCTTTAT
The DNA here is from genome assembly GCA_019802435.1 of Corydoras maculifer. NCBI lineage: Eukaryota > Metazoa > Chordata > Actinopteri > Siluriformes > Callichthyidae > Corydoras > Corydoras maculifer. The sequence continues at coordinate 30,497 of JAFMOD010000948.1, forward strand.
AAGGGTCTTGGTGGGGTTCCCCATACCCATCCAGGGGAGAACGTTTCGGGCGCTGGGCAGATAGACCCAGGACAGGACGCCAATCTATCACTGGACACACACTCACTCACACAGACACACTCTATATGGGGCAATTTGGAGAACTCAATTGACTTGATTTGATATATGTTTTTGGACTGTGGGAGGAAACTGGGGGCACTGATGGCTTAGTGGTTGGCATGTTCTCCTCTCAGCACTAGGGATTTCCGGTTCGAATCTCCATCTGGAAGGAGTTTCCATGTTCTCCCCGTGTCCACGTGGGTTTCCTCCGGGTTCTCCGGTTTCCTCCCACACGCCAAAAACATGGATCAAGTTAATTGAGTTCTCCAAATTGCCCCATGTAGAGTGTGTTTGTGTGAGTGAGTGTGTGTCCAGCGATAGATTGGCGTCCTGTCCTGGGTCTATCTGCCCAGCGCCCGAAACGTTCTCCCCTGGATGGACATGGAGAACAGACACACACGACCCTAGTAAAGGATAAAGTTGAAGACTGTGGGAGGTAACCAGAGAACCCGGAGGAAACCCATGCAGACACGGGAAGAACATGGAAACTCCACCCAGATAGGGATTCCAACCCAAATCCCCGGTCAATTTCTTCAGCAGTAAATAAATAATGCTAAGTAAACATTCAGGCAGCACGGTGGCTTAGTGGTTGGCATGTTCTCCTCTCAGCTCTAGGGATTCCCGGTTTGAATCCCGATCTGGGTGGAGTTTCCATGTTCTCCCCGTGTCTGTGTGGGTTTCCTCCGGGCTCTCCGGTTTCCTCCCACAGTCCAAAAACATGGATCAAGTCAATTGAATTCTCCAAATTGCCCCATATAGAGTGTGTCTGTGTGAGTGAGTGTGTGTCCAGCGATAGATTGCCCCCCTGTCCTGGGTCTATCTGCCCAGCGCCTGAGACATTCTCCCCTGGATGGGCATGGGGAAACACCCTCCCCCCCCCCACCCTAATAGAGGATGAAGCGGAAGATAATGGATGAATGGATGAAAATAAACGTTCAGGAATACGAGCAGATCACAGATCTCATGGCTTCTCGTACAGACTGTGTGTTTAATTTTGGTTTTTGTTGCGTTAGTGATGAGAGCTTGAAGTGCAGGTGCCGTTAATGCGCTCGGGTTTCATCATGCACAGCACTTAGAATAATCCAGCCCAAAATTGCATAAACAAACATGGGGGGGGGGGGTTCTAGAGAGGGGCTGACCACCATTATACCCCTAATTTTGCAACAAAGCAACGGCGCTTTTCCCCTGAAAGACGCGGCATGTGAGGGCTAATTAGCCAGGTAATTTCACTTTGTCATTATTTGGCTCCTGTTTAGGGGTCTAATGCAGAACACCCCGGCGGGGCCCACATTTCCATAATAAAAGCATGTTCTCCTTCGTGCCGTGAGGAGGGAAATGAAGGGGGTTTTGTACTTCGTGGCTTAGCGGAGCTATTTCTTTATTTCACGTCGCGTTAATTCTATTAAAACGCTCAGGACATGGCCGGGTATGACATCATGATCACCGTCCTACAATTGGATTGGATTGTAACCCCTTTCTGCTTCCAAAACGACCCCGACCCAGTGCACTGACTCCACTAGACCCCTGAAGGTGTGCTGGGGTGTCGGGCACTAAGATGTTGGCAGCTGATGCTGTATGTTGGGGGGTGGAGCCACCATGGATCAGACGTCTTGTTCATCCAGAACATCCTACAGACTCTGAAGTGGAACCTCTTGAGACCCGGGACACCCCGCACTGACTCCACTAGACCCCTGAAGGTGTGCTGGGGTGTCGGACACCAAGATGTTGGCAGCTGATGCTGTATGTTGGGGGGTGGAGCCTCCATGGATCAGACATCTTGGTCATCGTCTGGAGACCTGGGACAGCCCACAAGAGCTGCAGTTCTGGAGATGGTCTGACTCAAAATTGTATTGTTTTGACCCTTTTCTGCTTCCAAAACAACTCCGACCTGTCACACTGACTCCACTAGACCCCTGAAGGTGTGCTGGGGATTCAGGCACCAAGATGTTTTAACTTTTAAGGTGGAGCCTTCATGGGTCAGACATCTGGCTCATCCAGAACATCCCACAGACGCTGGAGTCAAACCTCTGGAGACCTGAGACCCCACCAGAGCTGCAGTTCTGGAGATGTTCTGGAGATGTTCATCACATTGTGGTTCTACTCCAACTGACTCTCATCTTCACATTTGCTGATGAATAGAATATGCCCCGCCTCCTGTCAGTGGGCATGATGTCACACCTGGTCAGTGTTACTGTCCTTTATTATTATTATTATTATTATTATTATTATTATTATTATTATTATTATAGGCGGCACGGTGGCTTAGTGGTTAGCACCGTCGCCTCTCAGCACTAGGGATTCCCGGTTCGAATCCCCATCTGGGTGGAGTCTCCATGTTCTCCCCGTGTCCACGTGGGTTTCCTCCGGGTTCTCCGGTTTCCTCCCACAGTCCAAAAACATGGATCAAGTCAATTAAATTCTCCAAATTGCCCCATATAGAGTGTGTCTGTGTGAGTGAGTGTGTGTCCAGTGATAGATTGGCGCCCTGCCCTGGGTCTATCTGCCCAGCGCCCGAAACGTTCTCCCCTGGATGGGCATGGGGAACCCCCCCCCGCGACCCTAATAGAGGATAAAGCGGGAGATAATGAATGAATTATTATTATTATTATTATTATTATTGTTATTGTTAAGGTAATTGGGTGTTGTGAGTCTCCAGTGTGTGTTCTGCGTGTGTAACCGTGGATGGAGATATTTAGTTATATCGTAACCTGTACAACTGTATGGAATATCGTTGTAAATAATATCGATCAGGTTCTAGAGGACGCCGAGTCCGTGGTTAGGTCTTGAAAAGTGTCGGTGTGATGTCATAGGATTTAAAACCGTCTCCGAAGAACGAGAACGTCCCCGTGATGTATGTGCAGTTTGTTTTTTAACTAACATTTAACGTTCCACACCTTGATGTACCTTCGAAACGCCGTGCAGTAACCCGGCCTGACCCTCTCCCACATACACTGCGCCCCCGTGTGACTGCATAGTGACATAGCATTCCACGTTCCACGGAACGGGTTCTCATTAGGTTCAGGCGGTGCCGTGCTGGTTGATAAAGTCCACCACCTCCTCCACCCGGCCTCCACCCGCCGTGCCCGCCGTCATCCCGCCTCCTGCGGAGAACTGGGTCACCATAACCCCCTGTACTGTCCAGCGGGAATTCCACTATGACTGTTCGTATGCGGGGTATACAGACACGTCTTTGCAGCAGGTTTTTTGGAATGGACAGAACCCACGCGTTCTCCGACGTCCCCTTTGGTCATCCCACTTTATTTTTGTATCTTGTAAATAAAATCTGTTGGAGTTTTTAAGCGTTCTGTCGCCCCCTTGCTGTGTTTCTATAAATAGCTCCCATTAACTTAATGTACTTGATTATGAATAACACACACACACACACACACACACACACGCGTGTGCACATACACTCCTCACTGGGTACGTTTTTGTAGTTCTGCGAAAACATTCTGTAGTCCATCTGTTTCTCTGCATACTTTGTTTGTTGCTTTAGTATGTTCTCCCATGATCAGTACCCCCACAATGCGGTATCAGGGTGGTGGATGATCATTAGTACTGCAGTGATACTGACATGGTGGTGGTGTGTGAGAACATTACAGTCCACTACTAGGTACTTGGGGCGCGAGGGGGTTCCCCATGTCCATCCAGGGGAGAACGTTTCGGGCGCTGGGCAGTTACACCCAGGACAGGGGGGCAAACTATCACTGGGCACACACTCACTCACACAGACACACTCTATATGGGCCAATTTGGAGAATTCATTTCACCTTGATCCATGTTTTCTGGACTGTGGGAGGAAACTGGAGAACCCGGATGAAACCCACGCAGACATGGGGAGAACATGGAAACTCCACCCAGATTGGGATTCGAACCGGGAATCCCTAACGCTGAGAGGAGAACATGCAAAACCACTAAGCCACCGTGCCACCCGGATTCTTCACTAACAGTGAACTTAAATACTCTCCAAGTACTTAAGCAAACCATCTGGACAGACATGACCCCGCCCTCTCCCCCCCGCCCCCCCCCGCCCGTTCACAACTGCAGCTATCTTAGAACCCGACTCTCCCCATTTACAGTCATTTGTTCATTTAAAAATTGAAGCGGAGACGTCTTTTCCCCGCCGAGGCGGGCGAGCGTCACCCCGCTGTGGATTATAATTGGCTTTTCGGTTGGGTGTGATGTGCTGTTGTGGTGGAAGTCGACATATCAAGGCCAGCGGAATGAAATCGGAGTTCCGGTGCGCCGGGCGTAATGAGCTCCGGCAATGAAACACAAATTCAACACGCCCCCGAACGATGGGGGGGGCGGCGCTGAATGGCTGAATGGTGAAGGTGGAAGCGTGAGGTCTGATCATGTGGGGAGTCATTTCGGGTGTTCTTTATCACGGGGGGTGCGGTGGGGGTGGAGAGATACGGCTGTTCCGTATTGTTATTATTGGCGTGCGGAACGGTGGTGGTGCGGGGTGGAGGATCGGCTTTGGCGCTGAATGTAATGAATTCTGAAGGCATGCCGGGATTTTCTTATCCGTGTTGGCAGAGCGGAAATTTTAATTGATTCCAGCAGAATGGGATCAATCACACCGATGGGTTCCCATTTCTTACAGGCAGACGGTTTGGGTTCGCCCAACCCATTAGCCGACGAGGAGAACATACCAAACAACACAATCAATGCACTGACCTATCGAGCGCATCGCTATTAAACATGCATTTCCATTCAGACATACAGTATCAGCCAACTGGACTCTCAGCACTAGGGATTCCTGGTTCGAATCCCCATCTGGGTGGAGTTTCCATGTTCTCCCCGTGTCCACATGGGTTTCCTCTGGGTTCTCCGGTTTCCTCCCACAGTCCAAAAACATGGATCAAGTCAATTGAATTCTCCAAATTGCCCCATATAGAGTAAGTGTGTGTGAGTGAGTGTGTGTCCAGTGATAGATTGGCATCCTGTCCTGGGTGTATCTGCCCAGCGCCCAAGTTGGTCTCCCCTAGATGGGCATGGGAACCCCCCTCCCCCCCNGGGGATTCGAACCGGGAATCCCTAGTGCTGAGAGGAGAACATACTAAACCACTAAGCCACCGTGCCACCACACAAACCCTCATTTCTTAAATATTTGTACATGGCTGTCCTACACTGTTGATGCTGCTCCCCCTCCTGCTCAAGGAGGATGAGTCCTCCTCTGAGTCTTGGTCCTCACAAGGTTTCTTCCTTAAAATATCAACATAACAGGGAGTTTTGTCTTGCCGCTGTCGCTTCGGCTTGCTCTTTGGGGGTTTAAAGGCTTTTCATTCTGTAAAGCTGCTTTGTGACGATGTACTGTAGTAAAAAGTGTGACATAAATAAATGACTTGAACTTAAACTTGAACTTGAACATATGTGATGGATGTGATGGATGGTCCAGATGGGAGTTGTGACCATCGTTTACTCTGGACCAGAACATCTTTAGAACTCTTGTGAGGTGTCCTGGCCTGCGGTGCTCAGCATCCATCCTAAATGGTCCAGTGGTGAACCAGTGACAGGGTCATGGGGGGTCATGGGTCATTGATGCACATGTAGATCCTCTAGATCAGATTAGTGGAGATGTTCTCCGGTGTCAGATACACAGACCAGTCAGGGGGACCATGCTGACCGCTGTCCAGTGCTGAAGGAGACAACATGGAGCTGAAAGCAGGGGGTCTGGTCTGATGACATCATGTCTTCTACATCATATGGATGGTCAGTTTATCTGAGGAGCACATGGTACCAGGATGCACTATGGGAAGAAGGCAACCTGGTGGAGGCGGTGTGATCCTCAGAGGAACATTCCACTGGGAGACCTCGTGTCCTGCATCCATTGGCTGTTCCATTGACTCCACGACCTGATCATTATTACACACCATCTTCATCCATTCATGGAGACAGTAGCCCTGGTGGGTGTGGCCTCTTTCAGCAGGATAACGCTCCTGACACAACAAAAATAGTTCAGGATGGTTTGAGAAGAAGAACAACCAGTTGGAGGTGTCGACTCGGCCTCCTAAACACTAGATCTGAATCCACCCAGTGTCTGTGAGATGCGTTGGATGAACAAGATGGCTGATCCATTAAGGTTTCACCTCACAACTTAAAAGAGTTGAAGGATCCCCTGCCAACATCTTGGTGACAGATGCCACAGTACGCCATCAGGGGTCTGGTGGAGTCCAGGTCCCAATGGGTCAGGACTGTTTTGGACTGTGGACATGATGTTATACCTGGTTGGTCTTCAGGGTTGTAGAGCGTAATTATTCATTCATTCATTATCTCCCGCTTATCATCTATTAGGGTCGCGGGATGTGGGGTTCCTCATGCCCATCCAGGGGAGAACGTCTCGGGCGCTGGGCAGATAGACCCAGGACAGGGCGCCAATCCATCGCTGGGCACACACTCACTCACACAGACACACTATATGGGGCAATTTTGAGAATTCAATTGACTTGATGCATGTTTTTGGACTGTGGGAGTGACTTTGTGCTCAGCGATAGATTGGCGTGGGTGTATCTACCCAGCGCCCGAAACGTTCTCCCCTGGATGGGCATGGAGATCACCCCACACCCCGACCCCAACCCCTGCGACTCAAGTAGAGAATAAAGCAGAAGATAATGGATGGATGGATAATTATATCAAACGTCACTGGATGTGTCATAGTGAGGTGATATGAGGTCACCTTGACAGCAAAATAGACATGAGCGTCCTCTAGAGGGGGTAAGGGAACATGGTGGACATCTTAACAGTAAAGTCGATTTGGAGCGGGATTTTAATCAGAGCTTGTTGGATGTTGTTGGAGAACGTTGTGTCTGCTGGTCGGAGTATCGACGTCTCTAATGGATTGTCTGCAGGAATAATGGACGGGCCATTAGAGATTTTATCCACTGATGTTATTCCATGGTGCCATTAGAAGAGAGACGTTCTGTACAGATGTTCTGTTACTGCACACGGCAGGCTGACAAAAATATGTGGACATGCTGGAACCAACCGTGAGACGTGAGAGACGTCATTTGATTATTCGTCCATTAAATCCTTCATCTGTTTTAATCTCAAAAACATTAATTAGTGCCATTAAGAAGTGGGTAGTATGTTCTCCTCCCAGCGCTAGGGACTCCCGGTTCATGTTCTCACCGTGTCCACTTGGTTTTTCTCCCGCAGTCCAAAAACATGGATCAAGGTCAATTGAGTTCTCCAAATTGCCCCATATAGAGTGTGTCTTTGTGAGTGAGTGTGTGTTCAGTGATAGATTGGCGTCCTGTCCTGGTTGTATCTGCCCAGCGCCTGGGATGTTCTCCCCTGGATGGGCATGGGGAACCCCCCCCACCCCTTGGGGTGGCACACTGTCATAGTAGTTACCAGTTCTCCAGTTTCCTTCCACAGTCTAAAAACATGGATTCAAGGTGAACTGGCTGCTGTAAATTGCCCCTATATAATGTGAGTGTACGTGTGCCCAACAATAGATTGGCTCCCCGTCATGGGTGTATCTGCTCATTATCCAAAACGTCCCCCCCACACCCCAGTCTTTTTACTGTGGGAGGAAACTGGAGAACCCGGAGGAAACCCACACAGACACGGGGAGAACATGGAAACTTCACCCAGATTGGGATTCGAACCGGGAATCCCTAGTGCTGAGAGGAGAACATGCTAAACCACTAAGCCACCGTGCCGCCCTGATGTAATTACTCATCCATCTATTATCTTCCGCTTTATCCTCTACTGGAAGGGGGGGGGTTCCTCATGCCCATCCAGGGGAGAACGTTTCGGGCGCTGGGCAGATAGACCCAGGACAGGGCGCCAATCTATCGCTGGACACACACTCACTCACACAGACACACTCTATATGGGGCAATTTGGAGAACTCAATTGACCTTGATCCATGTTTTTGGACTGTGGGAGGAAACCGGAGAACCCGGAGGAAACCCACACGGACACGGGGAGAACATGGAAACTCCACCCAGATTGGGATTCGAACCGGGAATCCCTCGCGCTGAGAGGAGAACATGCCAACCACTAAACCAGCGTCCGCCACTGAAATGCAGGGTTCTGGCTTTTTTTTTTAATTCGATTTTAAAATTCGGAAGTGCACGAGGACGAGGACGAGGACGTGTGACCTTGGCGCCGTCGAAATTCTCAGCGTGTTCACGGTGTATGGAATTATTGAGCTGAGGAGGAATGAAAAGACGGAGGACGCGATGGGAACATGAAAGTGGTGGAGAGTAGGAGGTAATAGAAAAGGACAGCGAAAGGAAAGAGGAAGAACAGAGGGGGAAATTGTCTTTTATCAGCGCGGTAGCCTTGTCAGTTGTGGGTGTATCACAGTATCGCGGTTTTCTTTCGAAACAAAGAAGCGGCTTTATGTGAGGCTACAAGCACAAAATCAAGAGCCCGCCACGCCGGGGCTCCGAACAGAGAACGGTGAGTGTGAACAATCGTGACACTGTTGACTTCAAAACGCAAAATGGGGGCTGAATGAATGGGTTCACAGTGTTCATACCTAATGCACATCAATGAGACGCACCGCCGCAATAAAACCTCATTTACACGCACCCTCTCTATATACATCCATCCATCATCTTCAGCTTTATCCTATAATAGGGTCGGGGGGGTCGGGGTGGGTCGGGGTGGGTCGGGGGGGGGGGTTCCCCATGCCCATTCAGGGGAGAAGGTTTCGGGCGCTGGGCAGATAGACCCAGGACAGGACACCAATCTATCACTGGGCACTATATATCTAATGTGTATATACAGTGGGTTGCAAAAGTATTCATACCCCTTGAACTTTTCCATATTTTGTCACATTACAACCACAAACATAAATATATTTCACTGGAATTTAATGTGAAAGACC
>JAFMOD010000949.1:3683-21112 GCA_019802435.1 Corydoras maculifer
CCGGGGAAGACCCAGGACATGCTGGAGGTGAAGATATCCAAGATATCCATCAGTCCATAAAACAGTCTTAAGATATTTCTTGGCCCAGTCTTGACGTTTTATCTTATGTTTCTTGTTCAAAGGTGGTCATTTTTCAGCCTTCCTTACTTTGTCCATGTCCCTGAGTATCGCACACCTTGTGCTTTTTGATACTCCAGTAATGGTGCAGCTCTGAAATATGGCTAAACTGGTGGCTAATGGCATCTTGATAGATACACGCTTGATTTTATTCAATTCATGGGCAGTTATTTTGCACCTTTTTTTCCCAACACGCTTCTTGCGACCCTGTTGGCTATTTTCCATGAAACGCTTGATTGTTTACTGATCACGCTTCAAAAGTTTGGCCTTTTTTAAAGACTGCTGCATCCCTCTGCAAGACATCTCATAATTATGAACTATTCAGAATCCGACAAATCTCTCTTCTGACCCATTTTGGCAAAGGAAAGGAAGTAGCCTAATAATTACGCACACCTTATATAGGGTGTTGCTGTAATTAGACCACACCCCTCCTTATTACAGAGATGCACATCACCATATTTACTTAATTGGTACTTTTAAGCCTATACAGCTTGGAGTAGGACAACATGTATAAATGTGATCAAAATACCAATTTGCCTAATAATATGGTGTATAGGCATATAGTCATGTATGCATAGACAATTGTTTACCTCAATATTTGTATGTTTGTGGCCCTATATGACTGTGCCTCACTGTACAAAGTAAAGGCCATAAAGACATGGTTGTGTGAATGTTATATGTGAGAACTTAACAGAAGAAACAACAGCTTATTTTGGTGTCCCACTGCTTTGGCCCATATAGAGTTTATCTGTACATTTTCAATAAACAAAATTAAATAAATATTTAATGAACATTTATTTAAAATGTTAACACATGGTGGTGCAGTGGATAGAGCTTTCATCTTACAGCAAAAAGGTCCAGGGTTATATTCTTGGATCATGTAAACATGTTTTTGTGAGTTAGTATGTTCTCCCCATATCTTAATGTTTTTTTTTCTGGGTTTTCCGTTTTTATACATTTTTCTCTCATTTGCAAGGCGCTTTGGATAAAAGCGTCTCCTAAATGACTAAATGTAAATGTATTTTTAACATATTTTTGTAGTGGCAGGGCCATGATCAAACATGGAAATCAAGGAGTCAAGGAAGCAAAAGAGGTAAAGGATCTCATCTGTGGCTTGTATGTGTTAACTCATTTTGTGTCTGTGCAGGGAGATAAGAATTGGGAGAATTTTAGTGGATGAGAAAGAGCTTATATTAGTCTGCTAGTATGTTAGACTTATTATATTATGTGTCTGTGGTCCCTCCAGCAACCCTAATGCTGAACTTGAATAAAACATATTTTGAGTCTGCTACATCCTGTCTCCAGTCCCCTTTGTGAGCAACAATGCTAGAAGGTGATTTGGAAATACGAAATTTCTCCAGGTGTAAACATGATTGTGTGCCCTATAAAGGACTGTCAAGAACAATCCATAAACATTTAGAAAGAACATGTAGAACAGTTCTAAACAATCTGTTTGGTAATTAAAAAGTACCTACTTAATGTGTGACCAACCCCAAACACCCACCATCCTGACAAAATCTACTATTTCTAGAACTTCAACACTACATGTATATGTACCTGATTAAATAAATAAGAAAAATGAACAGATGGCCCATTTTACTAAAATCAGAAATAGTTTGGGGAAATGACAAATGAAGCCAGAAGCATGAAAGCTGTTAAATTAACAAAGATAAGAAAATTATTTATGGCTATTAAATAAAAAATAGATATCATAAAAGATACTTTAGAATGTGGATTTCTTAATATTGTTAACCAGCTTATGTAATATATTTTGGATTTCATAAAAAAATCACTATTGTCCATATTAAAAAAAAAAACACACTTGAACCAAATCTTTGTATTGATTTGATTCGAATTTTGATATTACTCATAATACCATCAATATCTGTAATGTGACATCTGTGGCTTGAGGGTGTTTTTTTCTAGTAAGGAAATGCGACAGTGTAGCAATACATTACTAACAATTATTAGGCCCAGGTATGGCAAGCCGTTTTAACATTTAATATGTCAGGCTAACTAGTTACAGGTTTAGTTTTCACTAGTGGAAATTACATTTCCACTAGTAAAAATACAATTTCAACATGTAAGAAATGTCAAATAAAGATATCTATAATACAATTTTGACATGTTACAATACATATTTTTACATGTAGAAATGACATTTTAACTAGTGAAAATTCGGCTTACAGATATCATTAATTTAATTGTTGATATCTGAAATTCACTTGTAACTAGTAAGTATAACAATTTCAGATATCTACAATTGCATTTTCACATGTTCAAATGGAATTGTTACTAGTAAAAATGTCGTGTTCTATTTCAGATATCAACAATTACCATTTCGGATATGTGCTCTCATTTGCATGTTTATTTTAGATATGTGGGCGTGCCACAAAGCCATTGGACGGCATTCGCCCTCATTTGCATACCGTAATTTCGGATATGTGGGCGCGCCACATTCGCCTTAATTTGCATATTAGTTTCAGATATGTGCTCTCATTTGCATGTTTATTTCGGATATGTGCTCTCATTTGCATGTTCATTTCAGATATGTGGGCGGCCATTAAGCCATTGGTCGGATTTTACGATAATATTTCAGAATGAAAGTGTAACATGGGGGAGCAAGTGGTCAGAAGAATACAGCAGAATTGCTACCAATCTATCTATCTGTCTGTCTGTTGTTAGGAAATCTAAAATTTCCCCGATGAACCATTTTGAAAGCGTCAAAAAGCACAGTACAGTTGGTTTCAGAGTTACTCGAATCAAGCAGTTTATTTATGACAAACCGAGTTAAAGCAGTGTTCGTCCAAGACAAGCCCAAGATCGTGATCCGACTGATCTCAGCACCACACCGGTCCCACCAAGACAGAGCCCCGAAGTCCAGTTGCATTTATTGAAACACCCATCCCTCGTTCTGCCTATTCTGAAAAAACTTGTCGAAGGAGTTCTATGGGGGGGCTGGACGACAGCGTAACCCGCGATGAAGACGATCGCCGATGCCGTCGCGATGGAGAGCAAACAACAATGCAGAGGGCTTAGTCACACAAAGGAATCACACAAAGGACAGTCAGGCAACAAGAACCAGCGCGACGAACAAGCACAACAGACGGACTGAAATAGGAAGTAGGAAGTAGGAGGTGACCAAAAACAGGAATCCGGAATCAGAATTCCGGTGACACTGAAGTGAGATCGCGTCTGCGCAAGACCGCCCACAGAACCACCACCAGATGACGTCGAAGAGACGCTAGAGGGAGCAGTTGTGACAGTACCCCCCCTCTCTCTGGAGGGTGAGGTAAGGGAGTGTAGGAAAGAGACTTACCTCGACAACGCGGCCGGCCACGGCGACGGGGGGGCAGGCTTCTCGGGATGACTAGCATGAAAATCAATAATGAGTTGGGGATACAATATGTCCGCGCTAGCTACCCAACTGCGTTCCTTGGGACCAAACCCCTCCCAATCAACCAAGTACTGAATAGTGGAACCACGTCGACGAGAATCCAGCAGAGTGGACACCATGAATACATCCGGAAATGATGCTGACTGGGTGACTGTACCTTCTTGCCAGTAACAAAAGGTTTAAGGAGGGATGTGTGGAAGACTGGATGAACACAATACTAAGGAGGCAGTTCCAATCGATATGATACCAGGTTAATCTGACACAGTACCTTAAAAGGACCAAGAAATCTGGGTAAAAGCTTGCGAGAACCTGAACGGCAACGAAAATTGCGGGATTTGAGCCAAACTAGGTCTCCTGGAAAATAAACCGGAGCCAGAATTCGTCGATACATTGCTGGACCTGGGACCATATCCTCTTACTACGCTTGAACCATGCATCAACAATAGGTGAATTGAAGGGTTCTGGATCCCATAACGCAAACGATGGTTGGAATCACAACACACACTGGAACTGGGTCAGCCCGGAAGCGGAATGACGGAGGGAATTCTGTGCGATCTCTGCCCAAGGAGGGAAACGTGCCCAATCCGAAGCGTTGTTACGAGCAAAGATCCGAAAGAAGTTCCCCCAGCTCTTGATTAGCTCTCTCGCACAATTCATTACTCTCAGGGTGATAGCCGGAAGTAAGACTGACCGGGGTACCCAATTTTTCAAAAAAGGCCCTCCAGACCGCGGAAGTAAACTGAGGGCCCCTGTCCGACAGAATGTCCTCCGGTATGCCAAAGATAGGGAAAAGATGGGTAAACAGAAGCTCCGCAGTCCGGAGAGCCGAAGAAAGTGCTGCCAAAGGAAAAAACGAACTGCACGAGAAAAAAGATCAATGAGGGTGACCACTGTGGTGAACCCCTCGGAAGCGGGCAAATCAGTAACAAAATCAATGGCCACGTGGGACCAAGGACGCGAAGGCACCAGCAAGGGGTTAAGCTTACCAGCGGGTAACACCTTAGGAATCTTACAAGCCGCACAAATAAAACAGGAGGAAACCACCTGCTGAACGTCAGAGTTTAGAGACTCCCACCAATATTTACGTCGGAGAAGTTGAATAGTCCGATCTACCACCGGATATCCTGCACACAACAAAGAATAAGCCCAGGTGATTAAGCGAGTACGGAAGGGTAAGGGTATGAACAGTAACCCAGAAGGGCAGTGGGGAGGAGCCGGACAACCCTGTAAGACCCTCTCGATCTCGTGATCAAAATCCCAATGTATAGAATTCAGGAAATATCTCACGGGGAGAATAGACGCCTCCTCCAAAGACCCACTACCAATACCCGGATGTTTCCGGCGAAAAAGGGCATCTGCTTGGAGGTTATGATGACCCGGTCGATAAGAGATGGTGAAATAAAAATTGTTAAAAAAACAGTGAACAGCGAGATTGATGGGCATTAAGGCGTTTGGCCCCCTTAAGATATTCCAGATTCTTGTGATCAGTTATAACTACAAAGGGGTGGTCCCATTAACCAATGCCGCCACTCCTTCAACGCAATCTTAATAGCCAGCAACTCCCTGTCCCCAATGCTTCCTTATTAATTCCATAGGAGACAACTTCCTGGACATAAATGCCACTGGATGACGACGGGAAGATGACTCCGGTCCCAGAGAGAGGACAGCCCCCAGCCCGTTAGAAGAAGCATCCACCTCCACGAAAAACTGAGAATCAGGATCAGGGTGGGTTAAAACAGGAGCTGACCCAAAACGAGCTTTGAGGTCAGCGAATGCCCGCTCTGCTCTCTGGTTCCAATAAAGGTGCTTAGGTTTCCCCCATAAAAGATTGGTGAGAGGTAAGGCCAAGGAACTGAAACCATGAATGTATTTACGGTAGAAGTTAGAAAATCCTTGATCTCAATTCCCTGAGAGTACTAGGTGCTGGCCACTCTACCACAGCCTGGACCTTACTCGGGTCCATCTGTAACCCCTTGGCAGAAACAATGTAGCCCAAAAATGATATTTGTTGTTATTTATCTTATCAGCACGTACCATAAGCTGGTTTTGAAGCAGACGCCGAAGGACGGTGGTAACGTGATGACGATGCGTGGTAAGATCGGGTGAAAAGACAAGAATGTCATCAAGGTAGACCAGGACGAAGTTTTCTAAAAAATCCCGTAAGACTTCATTAATGAATGCCTGGAAAATACCAGGAGCATTGGTAAGACCAAAAGGCATGACCAGGTACTCATACTGCCCAGAAGAGGTAACAAACGCAGTCTTCCACTCATTGCCCTCTCGAATACGTATCAAGAGGCAGAGGGTAAGCCAACCTGCGGGTAGCCTGATTTAGCACCCGATAGTCAATACAGGGCCTCAACGAGAAATCCTTCTTGGGTACCAAAAAAATTCAAGATGCAACCGGGGTTTGGAATCCCGAATAATGCCCTGTTGAAGCGATTCCTCGATATATTCACACATAGCCCTACTCTCAGAGTTAAGGGGTATGGACTTACACGAGGTAGTTTGGCCCCCTCAATAAGATCAATGGCACAATCTGACACACGGTGAGGAGGAAGCGTGGAAAATGCGTGGAACCAAATACCTGTGCCAGTTCCAAGTAGTCAGATGGGACATCACTAGGAAGCTCCGGAAGGGTTTGGACCATAGGGTGCGGCCTGGGCAAAGGGGGGTGCAGACAATGAGCGAAGCAATATGGAGACCTTGGTCCAACAAATGATCATTTCCACCACAAAATAAACACAAACGTCCACGGATACGACGACTCCTCTCACTAGCAGAAAGCCGAATAGACTCCACTTGCATAGGAGTCTCCAAATCCGCCGTAGAAACAGTAGCTGCGGCCGTGGAGCATGAAAACGAGGACTGTCCCTTCTTAGATTGCCAGAGTTGATCCAACCGAATAGTTGTAGTGATGACATCAGAGATGCCATCGTCCTTAAAAAGTAGCTCCGCAGCAAGCTCTTTCCTTAATCCCGAGCGGTAAGCTACCATAAGGGCCGGCTCGTTCCAGCCGCTATGAGCCGCAAGCGTCTGGAACTCCAGCGCGTAGTCGGCGACGGATCAGGTTCCTTGTTTAAGTTTAAACAGGAGATCTTCAACTGCACGTCCCTTACGTGGGTGAAAAAAGCGTGCTGCGAAAACGTTCCATAAACAGCGTGAAGTTGCTGGATTCGGCAGTATGAGCGTTCCAGAGAGCCGATCCCCAGTTACCAGCCCGGCCCCGTAAACGAGAGATGACGAAGGCGATCTTCTGTTAAGCTGTCGCCGGGGGACGATTAGCGAAGTAAAGAGAGTATTGTAAAAGGAACAGCTCACATACCTCTGGATCTCTGTCATAACGTTCTGGTTCCGCTACAGGAAGAGGCGAGGAAGACGTACCGGCTGCCGTAGAACTCCTGGTGTCCGGTGGAGCGGCGTTTTGAGAAAATCCCTGTTCCAGTCGGGTTTGCCAATCCATAAGCGCACTCATAGCGCGAGTAAGCTAGCTAATCTCCTGCCGAAGCTCCCCCAAAAAAACGTGGTGGGTCCGTGGGATTAGCCGGATCCATATATGGTGTTTATTACGGTCACGAGCGCCGATCGTGCGGAGTAACAAAAAGAACGAAGTCCAAAGTTCAAAAGCAAAATACTATTTAATGAACAGAAAGCGACCTCCAAAATGAATAAAGAGGAACAAAAAACAAAACACAAACACAAAAAGGAGGCGAGCTGGCCAGACACCAGTAGAGAGGACAGCTTAACCCGCGATGAAGACGATCGCTGTTGAAAGCAATTAGTTATCATATTACATCAAATAATACATGTACACTGGACAGTAGGGGAAAAATGGTCAATAGCATTCAATTACCATACGGATTGGGCAAAGGGTTTACCAGCCATGAAGCCATAAAGAAAGAATAATGACTAAATTGCCACCATTAACTGAAGGGAGTCAAGTGTGGGTGTTGAAAGTTGAATAGTACACAGCAGGTAAGATGCTGTGTTTGGGTGAAGTAGGGGTAATAGCTAGATTAGAAGGTAAAAGGAAGTGAATATTGATTGAAATAGTGGAAGAGGTTTGAAAGGAAGGACAGAAAACACCATTTTCAAGCATAAAAGAGGATGTATGGGATATTCTTAAGGATATACCCCGTAACTTATAGTTTAACATCCTTGCCAGCTCTTAAGAGAGCTGATATGAGTTGATATAGACATGGTAAAACTTTTAGAAAGTGTGGTGATTTATGGCTGGAAGCAACAGAAATGTAATGGAGATAGCAGGTAGGAAACGCATGTGAAGGGCAGTTAAGTGATGTGGTGGAAATTCATAGTTTGCCATATAAACAAAGGGAAAAGACAGTAACACAACATTATCTTTGAAATACCCAATTAGTATTTAAACATAGTTATGGATGAGTTAAACACAATTACTATGATGACTACATATAAAAACTTAAAATATAAAAAGCCTTTTTATGTTTTGTACTGTAACTGTAACCTCACTTGGTGACAAGTTTCATGACAAAATGATAAATACATTTCAGTTATTGGCACCTTTGCTAGTATTATGGTATTTGATGCAGTTTTTATGGTAGAACATTTGGTACTTGATTGTCTTCTGTAGTCCTTAATATGGTTTAAAATTGCAGAACAATATGTTGTGATTCCCTGAGGTCCATGGACTTATCCTCACCTGCAGGTTTACAGTCTGATTTAACAGGTGGCTGAATTTAGTGCTTTATGTCAAGCTTATTATTTCACCATAAAATTTGCATCTTCAGAATTATAGATTATTTAGAAAAAGCTTCTCTGGGTTCCACTAATTGTTATTTGGTTTGAAAATATTTGATTGGGTTGATTTTCACACATTTCGATCTTTGCTTTGCCCTTTTAACCAAAGGGGCCACTAATACTGGTGCTGACCATAGGTCTGATTACATAATGAGTCATATAGCATACAGTAAAGATAATGATGACATAATATAATACACTTAATGTTTGTTTAAATGGTAAATAGAAGGATAAATTAGTTGGTTTTCAATCTGCCCCATAAAGAGTGTGTGCGTGTATGTGAGTGAGTGTGTGCCTAGCGATAGATTGGCGCTCTGTCCTGGGTGTATCTGCCCAGCGCCTGAGGCTTTCTCCCTGTGATGGACATGGAGAACCCCCATGCAACTTTAGTAGAGAATTAAGTGGAAGGTAATGAGATGAGAGTCCTGTTATTAAACACAGGACTGGAAAAAAAATAATAATATTTTAGGGTAATTCTTGCTATATTGCTATATACAGTGCCTTGCAAAAGTATTCACCCCCTTGGATTTTTCCCTATTTTACTACAATACAACCTGTATGTATTTTTTTTTTATCTGAATTGAATGTGATGCATCTGCACAAAATAGTCTACGTTTTAGAAGTGAAATGAGAAAAATATATATGTATATAAAGAATATGAAAATAAAAAACTGAAAATTGGCATGTGCATATGTATTCACCCCCTTTGTTTTGAAGCCCCTAAAAAGTTCTGGTGCAACCAATTATCTTCAGAAGTCACATGCTTAGTGAAATGAAGGCCACCTGTGTGCAATCTAAGTGTCACATGATTTGTCAGTATATACACACCTTTTCTGAAAGGCCCCAGAGGTTGCAACACCATTAAGCTAACCAAACAACACCATGAAGACCAAGGAGCTCTCCAAGCAAGTCAGGGATAAAGTTGTAGAGAAGTATAAGTCAGGGTTAGGTTGTAAAAAATATCCAAATCGCTGATGATCCCCCGGAGCACCATCAAATCCATCATCATCAAATGGAAAAAACATGGTACCACAACAAACCGCCCACCAAAACCCGCCCACCAAAACTCTCAGCCCGATCCAGGAGGGCATTAATCAGAGAGGCAGCATAGAGACCAAAGGTAACCCTGAAGGAGCTGCAGAGTTCCCAAGCAGAGACTGGAGTATCCGTCCATATGACCACAATAAGCCGTACACTCCATAGAGCTGGGCTTTATGGAAGAGTGGCCAGAAAAAAACCTTCACTTACAGGCAAAAATAGGAAGGCTCATTTCGAGTTTGCAAAAAGGCATGTGGAAGACTACCAAACTGTATGGAGGAAGGTACTGTGGTCAGATGAGACCAAAATTTAACTTTTTGGCCACCAAGGAAAACGCTATGTCTGGCGCAAACCCAACACATCTCATCACCCTAAGAACACCAACATGTTTCTCAGCAGCATGGACTGGAAAACTGGTCCGAGTCAAGGGGAAGATGGATGGTGCTAAATACAGGGATATTCATGAGCAAAGCCTGTTTACGTCTGTCAGTGATCTGAGACTAGGGCGGAGATTTACCTTCCAACAGGACAATGACCCAAAGCATACTGCTAAAGCAACACTTAAGTCTTTAAAGGGAAAGGTGTAAACATATTGGAATGGCCTAGTCAAAGCCCAGACCTTAATCCAATTAAGAATCTGTGGTCAGATGAAAGATTGCTGTTCACCAACGAAAACCATCTAACTTGAAGGAGCTGGAGCAGTTTTGCCATAAGGAATGGGCAAAAATGGGCAAGCTCATAGAGGCTTATCCAAAGTGACTTGCAGCTGTAATTGCTGCAAAAGGTGGCTCTACAAAGTACTGACTTATGGGGGTGAATAGTAATCAGTTATTTTGTCCTATTTGTTGTTTGCTTCACAATAAAAAAAATGTTAAATGTTGAAAGTTGTAGGCATGGTCTGTAAATTAAATGATGCAGACCCTCAAATATTTCCTTTGAATTCCAGGTTGTGAGGTAACAAAATGTGAAAAATGTAAAGGGGGGTGAATACTTTCGCAAGGCACTGTATATAATATTCTTGGCGATATGACAAAACTTATTTTACACATAAACATAATACTGTTTTACCCTCTGCACTCACCAGTAGGACACACCAAACACTTTGAGAACTGCTGTGTCACAGACACACACACACTAGTTTCTTCTCTTTGAGACACTGTGCTACTTTATGACATACTGCCTTGTCATCCTAAATGACTCAGGTAATGAAGATATACCATGCATAACTGCATGATGTCATTGGTCTAACAAGTGGGAATATCACTCACAATGTTTGTGTTGTGCACGATAAGATAATGGAAACAACATTACCTTTATTGATAATTGGTCTACTTTTGAGGGAAGGCCTGGCCTTTTGAAATGAGACGGCATCCATCCTTCCCGGGAGGGAAGTTATGTCACATAACATAGCCGATAGGGTTTTTTCTTCAGATAGGAATAAAAATTGACAATTCAGAGCCAAGGCCAGGCAGCAGACAGAATAGCCTAACCAACTGCCTGCGAACTGCCAGGAGTCGTCACCCACAATAACTAGGTTCCATACCATTAAGACAGTTATCAAGTATCGCAATGAGCAAAAAACAAAAAGAGTCCAAAAAGTGTGCCAAAAAATCTCATTAATATCAATACAACCTCAAGTAATGTAAAAAACTTGGGTTATTAAACATTAGGTCACTTTCATCAAAATCAGCTCTAGTTCAAGAAATAATAACTGATAACTTCCCAAATGTCTTTTGTCTCACAGAGACCTGGATTAGGGCCAATGAATACCTAGCATTAAATGATGCCTCTCCACCTGGTTATACTTATGCTCATAAACCACGTCTTAGTGGACGAGGAGGTGGAGTGGCTATGATCTATAAAGAAAACATAAATGTAACACTTAATAATAAGTAAGTCAAAATCCTTCACAGCTCTTGTACTCAACATAAGCAGCTCATCCGCATTGAAGAATAAATAAAATCTAATGCAACTTATTACCGTATACCGCCCTCCCGGCCCATATACAGAGTTTATTAAAGAATTTGGTGAATTTCTCTCCAACATAGTAATCTCATCAGACAAGGCCTTAATAGTCGGTGACTTCAATGTTCACTTTGAAAACCCACTAGACTCTTTAAATTAGCCTTTGACTCCATCCTAGATTCCATGGGCATTACTCAAAGCGTGGTTCGTAAAACACATCGCTGTAAACATACATTAGACTTAGTTTTATCACATGGTATTAACATCAATAATTTAACTATTGTTCCACTAAGTGAGGTCATCTCCGATCACTATTTGATAACCTACGATTTAGAAATTTATATTGATCCAGTCATTAAACCGCGATATGATATGATATGAAGCGTACAATCATTCCCTCTACTGCTGTGTCATTCCTACAACATTTACCCAAATTAAACATTAAACCAGCATCAGGACCCGATGAACTTGAAAACACAGCAGAATACCTTAAATATGTGTTTTCTGCAACCTTAGACAGTGTCGCTCCACTTAAACTAAAAAGGATTAAAGATAAAAGACTTGTTTCATTGTTTAATGATCAAACACGTGCCCTTAAACAAACAACTGTAACCATGGAGCGTAAATGAGTTCTGAAATATTTAGTGGTGGAGAAAATAATATAGTACAAGAGTTAAATACCTTTAACCCCATATCTAAAAAAGAGCTTGTCTCATTAATTACACAATCAAGACAACATCCTGTATGTTAGACCCAATACCTACAAACCTACTTAAAGACCTCCTACCAAATATTACAGAGCCTTTTATAAACATTATAAATTCATCACTTAAAATAGGCAATGTCCCCAAAAATCTGAAGTGTGCAGTCATTAAACCATTACTTGAAAATTTAGATCCTCTAATACTGTCCAACTATAGACCAATATCAAACCTTCCTTTTGTCTCTAAAATCCTAAAAAAAATTGTGTTCAACCAGCTGAATCGCCATCTTCTAGCTAATAACGTTCATGAAGTTTTTCAGTCAGGTTTTAGGTCTCA
Source organism: Corydoras maculifer (assembly GCA_019802435.1). NCBI lineage: Eukaryota > Metazoa > Chordata > Actinopteri > Siluriformes > Callichthyidae > Corydoras > Corydoras maculifer. Next base: position 16,017 of record JAFMOD010000949.1, read on the forward strand.
TCATAGCACTGACACAGCCTTAATTAAAGTCGTTAATGACTTATTAATGTCCTCTGATAATAACCAAATCTCCTTTCTTGTATTATTAGATCTTAGTGCAGCCTTTGACACTATAGACCATAACATCTTAGTTGATAGATTAGAAAACACTGTGGGCATTACAGGATCTGCACTCCAGTGGTTTAAATACTACCTGACATTTACATTTACATTACATTTAGTCATTTAGCAGACGCTTTTATCCAAAGCGACTTACAAATGAGAACACCACAAGTCAGAAGCTATGAAGAAAACCAACTATACTGTAAATTCATCAAACCTGAATTTTTTTTTTTTTTTTGACAGATCGATATCAATTTACCTGTGTTAACAACTAAAGTTAAAGTTAAATATTGTGTCCAACAAGGGTTAGTTCTGGGTCTACTCCTATTTGCATTATATATGCTTCAATTGGGATCAATTATTCGTAAACATGGAATCAGTTTCCACTCATATGCAGATGATACACAGTTATATGTTTCTGCTAACCCTAATGATGGTCGTTCAGTCAGTAAGCTCGAGGACTGCATCCAAGATATTAAAATATGGATGTCAAAAAACTTCCTACTGCTAAATTCTGATAAAACAGAGTTTCTGATAGTTGGACCCAAGGACAAAATTAACAAAGCTTACAACACTATGTTAAACCTTGATAACTCTTTAATTAGACCCAGTTCATCTGTAAATAATCTCAATGTCATTATTGATTCAGATCTCTCCTTTACAGAACACATTAGCAATATTACTAGAATTGCATTTTTTCACCGTCGTAACATTTCAAAGCTGCGAAATATCCTCTCCCTCCAAGATGCAGAAAAACTAATTCTTGCTTTTATTACCTCAAGGTTAGATTATTGTAATTCACTTCTGACAGGATGTTCTAATAAATCATTACAGAAATTACAACTTGTGCAAAATGCTGCAGCTAGAGTTTTAACTAAAACCAGAAAGTTTGATCATATCAGTCCTGTGTTATCAAACTTGCACTGGCTACCAGTTAAGTTTCGTATTGAGTACAAAATTTTATTGATAACTTATAAAATTCTACATAATCAGGCTCCACGGTATCTGAGTGAGCTGATTCAATCGTACAAGCCAACATGTGAGCTCCGATCAGGTGCTGGTCTACTCTTAGCTCCTAGAATAAATAAAATTACTGCTGGTGGAAGAGCGTTCTCCCACAAGGCTCCTCAACTTTGGAATAGCCTTCCAGTTACTGTTCGTGATTCTGAATCACTATTAATCTTTAAAAATAAATTAAAAACACATTTATTTAATTTTGCGTTTAATTAATCCCCTGTAGATAAAGATGTAGATCTCAGGCTTGGCTGTGTTGGGGGGGTAATCTGTGATCAATGTATTCTGGCGTTTCACCTCTCCACCCACCTCATCATTAATGGGGGGGTGTGGTGCTGAAATGATGCTGTTCCGGGGCGCCATCTCAACTATGTAGAGTCTGCAGTATCTGCCTCTTTTAGTTATGCTGCTCTAGTCAGTGATGCCGGAGTCACATACTGCACTGTGTCAATAAATTACTTATTAATTAAATGCTGGGCTTTATTATCAGCTCTAACTGCCTTCCTTGTCTGTTTCTTTTGAGGTATGACCGGCTTTCTGAAGATCTTCTTCCATGGCTCTGCTGACGAATATTGGATGGAACCTGAATATCAATTGGACTAGCAGTCCTGCAGGACACCCTTAATGGACTCACATATAGTTTTCCAGTTGTTAGTTTTTCCATTTGTTCAATATCTGTACATAGCTGTCCTACATTGTTGTTGCTGCCTTTGCCGCTCAAGAAGGATGAGTCCCCCACTGAGTCTCGGTCCTCCCAAGGTTTCTTCCTTGAATAACAACATAAAAGGGAGATTTTTTTTGCCACTGTTGCTTCGGCTTGCTCTTTGGGGGTTTAAAGACTTTTCATTCTGTAAAGCTGTTTTGTGACAATGTACTGTTGTAAAAAGCGCTATATAAATAAATAACTTAAACTTGAACTTCAACTAGGTTTTGTTTTGGTGTTGTTCGTTTTAAGGTCTCGCGGTTTTACATTTCCCTAAGTGTAAACTAGGTTGGTTATTGGTACACTCTTTCACTCAGCTTTAAATTTCTACACAGTGATAATCTTTTAAACATCAACATACTGGTTTTGCATTTTGGGCAGCTCATTAAATTAAACCACCACATTTAGCTTGTATGGAAGCATTCATAACCGATTTGTCTGAGGTTAACTTATCATTCCTTGTTTTGGCCTTAAACATGCTTGTTTCAATGATCTCTTTTGGCTTTAAAAACAGAGCACATTATTCCTGAGCTACTGAAGTCCCTCTTTCCAACAGACACAAAATTCAGTCCTGATCCCATGTCCTAAACCTGTTCTCTAGATGATCGGTGTGTTTCAGATTAAATGTGGCTGAATTTAGGGATGAAATCTGAGTCTCTAGGGAAGTCGAGTTCCAGGAACAGAAGAAGTGGTGATCAGGATGGATCTGCTGTGAGGATGCTGATCCTCGTGGCAACAGAGACCAGTCCCTGGAGCAAGAAGAGGATGCTTCTCTGGATGTGTCAACAGACCTAATCAGGGTGGTATAGAGGTATTGCTAACTCTGCTTTTAGAAAGTGATGACGACGAGGGTGCTGCTGCTGATGACGGAGAGCCGCTGACAACAAGAGAGCCGCCATTGATGACAACAAGAGGACAACGATGATGACAACAGGAGGGCCCCAACGATAAAAGAAACTGATAGAAGGAACTTCAAGAACCGACGAGGGAATGCTGGGTCTACAGAACTAAAAGACTAAAGCAGATACTGACTAGGAGAACAGAACCTTGAAGAATCTTCTGGGAAAGTTTCTGCAACAGGGGTGCAAAGGGGTTGTTATTTTGGGTTTGTGAGTGTAGGGACGGAGACTGTCTCGTTAGGCGCGGTCTCTATTAGTATAATTAAAGTTTGTTTTCAGTGTTGTGTTTTTAACCTATATGGCCATGTAATGTGTTGAACACCGTCACGAGGAGTTTTAGTTAGAGGGGGTAGCTTAATTAGTGCTCTGCCTCCTCAGCATTCAGTTATGTTAACCTATAAAATTTGTCAAGGAATTTAGTCACGTTTTGAATTGAGTTACAATAACATATAAATTTTTAGAAATGGTAACGTGTAAAGTTTGGCTTAAAATTTATGGCCGTAGAATTTAATTAAAAAAAATTTTATGGGCGCATATAGGTGCTCCCATAAGGAGGGAATTGTCAGAAATTTTTAATTTCTTATACATAATGAGAGTTCCAATATGGCCGAAAGACAAACAAAGGACTCTTCTGAGTTTGCCGCCACAGATTCGAACCAAAAATACTGGGCTGGGATTGGCTGATTTAAAACCTAGGGCGGTAATCTGCGATTGGCTTAGGCAGTTAAGGGGCGGGAACTAGACATAACAATATATACACAGTTACACCCTTAGTTGGGCTCTCTCTCACTCAGAACCTGAAGGTACTTAGCATCTGGATGCTGAAAGAGGCAGACCGCTGGCCAGCGTTACTTGACGGTGTTCAGAGAATTCTCTTTGTTCTCAATAAATTAGTTGAGACGACCATTTTTGCATCGCCGTGTTCTTTTGCCTTTTTCAAAATCAAAGGATCATAACAAGAGCAAACAACAATGCAAAGCGCTTAGTCCTGTAACAGGAATCACACAAAGGATAGTCAGGCAACGAGAACCACCGAGATGAACAAGCACAACAGATGGACTGAAATAGGAAGTAGGAAGTAGGAGGTGACCAAAAACAGGAAACCGGAATTGGAATCAGTCTGCGCAAGACCGCCCACAGAACCACCACCAGGTGACGTCAAAGAGACGCTAGAGGGAGCAGTTGTGACAATCAACAATTCTTACTTTTTTATATTTAAACATGTTTTACACAAATATGTTTGTGTATATACTACTGCGTATATATAACTGCCGAGACGTTACCGTTTATTTACTAAAGGTAGCATTATTTAATGAGTGTATAACTGTAACGGAATATAATAATATAATAATAATAATAATAATAATAATAATAATAATAATATAAAATCAATTAAATCAGTGGCCCAAATTAGCCTCCTCTTTGGATTTTGTTGCTTTTTCATTTCTGTTGTTGTTTGGTCGATGGGAGATGACGTCAATCGCTGCTCATCACCTAATTTGCATATTGACGTCAGAGTCAGAACACAAACCCATTGGTCATATTCGTTGTGCCCTCATTTGCATATGAGTTGTTACATGTAAAAAAAAGTTTATTTTACTTCTTGACAAAACACACATTATTTTTAATCACTCTTCTCCCACAAATCCATCAAAGTCCTCATCTTCTGTTTCTGAATTAAAAAGCTGCGCAATTCCACTATCGAGCACTCCGGTGTTCCCTCTCATCGATGTCCGAGTCCGTCCCGTCGCCAGGCGGCTGTTCGGCAATGATGCCGGCTTTTGCGAAAGCTCGGACAACGGTCACAGCAGAAACCTTAGCCCAGGCATCCACAAACCATTCACAAACGGTGGCGTAACTCGCCCACCGCTGCCTCCGAGTTTTAGTAAACGTGTTTTCGCCGTCTATCATCCATCGCTTCCACGATGCCCACAACTTTACTTTAAACTCCCCGTTTACGCCAATGTCCAGCGGTTGGAGTTCTTTATTTAATCCTCCCAGAATGACGGCAAGCTCCGAATTAATTTTTTTCACTCTGCTTTTCACGAAACCACCCGGTCGCACAACAATACTTTTATGGATTTTGGAACTCAGTACACCTATAAGGCGCACCGGATTATAAGGCGCACGTCCGATTTCTGGGAAAATTTTAGGCTTTTAGGTGCGCCTTATAGTCCAGAAAATACGATAGTTATAAAAGGAATTGTAGATATCATTCATTCATTCATTATCTTCCGCTTATCCTCTATTAGGGTCGCGGTGGGGCTCCCCATGCCCATCCAGGGGAGAACGTCTCGGGCGCTGGGCAGATAGACCCAGGACAGGGCTCCAATCCATCGCTGGGCACACACTCACTCACACAGTCACACTCTATATGG
>JAFMOD010000949.1:21158-62028 GCA_019802435.1 Corydoras maculifer
TAATGTGAGAACAATCCGAGATATCTAAAATGAACATTGCCACTAGTAGAAATTGAATTGTTGATATCTACAATGAACATTTTTACTAGTGGAAATTGAATTGTTGATATCAAGAATGAACATTGTTACTAGTAAGAAATGAATTGTAGATATCTTTAATTACAATTGTTACTAGTCAAAATGACATTATGGATATGATGACTTGCAATTGTAACTAGTAAAAATATAATTTTAGATATCTACAATTGCCATTACTGCTACTTATTAAATGTTAAAACAGCTTGCCATACTCAGGTGCAGTCATGATTTGATCCACTTGCGGCTGCCCCTAAAAGCAATTATGTCCTTAGTGCTAAATGCATATAAGCTACACAAATACTCTCTTTATCATGAGCAATTCTTTAATTAAAGACAGTCTTTTAATGATTTCCTTATACTAGTTAGTAATGACTGTCATATTCTGTGTTCGTGCTGCTTTTCCCTTCTCAATTTCACCCCTGGGTATGCCATCTCATTTCAGTCGCTGTCCATCTGCTGTGTGTGGCTTACAGCAGGCAGTCAAGGCCAAGCTTTTGGCACATGAATTAGGGGAGGTACCAAAGAGACTGAGAGAGAACGAGAGATAAAAAGAGAGGAAAATTACTAAACACAGCAAAAACAATGACAAAACATTACTCTAAACAAGCTCTATTTTGTCACAAGGAATAGTTTGTCTAAACAACTTAGTCATTCTTGATGGTGCTTGTAAATAGAAATTAAAGGCAAAGAATTAATGGAATTTTGTCGCCAAGGTCTAAGTCTTCATAGATTTAGCAATCATTTCTCAAATATTACATTCATTAATATTTAAAACAATAGCTATTATTATGAACTGATAGATGTTTCATCATTAAACAACCATTAATGGCTTCTAAATTAGTTTTAGTTTATTAAAGTTTTAATCATTGGACAAGAAACACTGATATTTCAAATAATTTGAAACCACTAACTGGGGTTCTGTGCAGGACAATCCAGGTCAATTCCTTTTTAGAAACTTTGCTTTCTGCCCAGTAATACAATTAATTTTTTTTGTTTTATTTTTTTTTTTTTTACCTTTAAACATATTTTGTTTTAAATTCACTTGCAACTAGTATTAGAAACATATAAATGCTTTACTTTAAGTTCCACAAGTCATCCTTCAACATGAAAAGGACAAGAGAATAAGTAAAAAGTGAATTGACCTTCCTAAATCAGGAAGATATTACTTACAATATTTACTTGGGGCAGTCGTAGGCTTGTGGTTAAGGAATCAGCTTCGTGATCCGACGATTCCCAAGTCTAACCCCAATTGCTCCCCAAACACCATAAAGAGGGCTGCCCACCACTCCAGGCTAGTGTTCTCACTTTACCAGTGTGTGTTGTGTGTGTGTTTCTCTGTACGGATGGGTTAAATGTGAAGGACAATTTCCTCAATATAGGTCACATACTTGTCTAAAAAAACATATTTATAGATAGTGTAACAATCAAAAAGTACCAGTCGACTGGAATTGTAATGAACTTGTGCTTAAGGATCCTGGTTTACTCTGCAAAAATCATCGAATTGCAATTGGAGAGATGCAGAAAAAAAGATGTTACTGGATTGCATGCTGGAAGGCTTTGGCTTTTGGAGCAAACAACATGAGACAGAATTTTTAAAAAGACAAAATGAAAGCAATGAGTGCACAAGCCAGTTCTACCTCTGAGCATGTGGTGCAAATGATACCATGGAGGGCTTGAGCCCCTGCAACCAAAACCATAACTCATGATCCATACTACTCCTACAAACATACCCTCAAGCTTCTGTACAACAGAGAACACACAAACTTACTAAAATTAAGTAAAGAAAAATAAACTATCACTATAAAGCAGAGTGATATATTGGAACTACCTCAAGAATGTCAGACATCCATCATTACAAAGCACTATGTGGAACCCAATCCACTCTAGCCATGGCAGTTATAAGAACTCCTCACCTAGGAAGTGCCTCACCTACCATAATTTTACTTTCCAGCAGAACAATAATCTAAAACACAGATCCAAATCTCATAGAAAAGCAAATCAAGCTTCTGTAATTACCATACTAAGCCCTTTGAACACTGCAGAAAACTTGTGCATTGAGGTAAAGAGGAAACACGCAATCCTGGGAAATCTGAAGAGATTTTGTAAAGTAGTAGGTTTTTAGATTTCTGGTTTTGTATTCTTTAACTGTAAAATGATATCCATGGAAAAAGGGTTTTATTTAAAGGGTAGATTTTTGTTAATCATTACTTATAATTTTAATTTTTAATCATTTTAATTTTATAATACTCTTTTCGGCGGCACGGTGGCTTAGTGGTTAGCACGTTCGCCTCTCAGCGCTAGGGATTCCCGGTTTGAATCCCCATCTGGGTGGAGTTTTCATGTTCTCCCCGTGTCTGCGTGGGTTTCCTCCGGGTTCTCCGGTTTCCTCCCACAGTCCAAAAACATGGATCAAGTTAATTGAGTTCTCAAAATTGCCCTGTTTATAGTGTGTCTGTGTGAGTGAGTGTGTGCCCAGCGATGGATTGGCGCCCTGTCCTGGGTCTATCTGCCCAGCGCCTGAGATGTTCTCCCCTGGATGGGCAAGGGGAACCCCACCGCGACCCTAATAGAGGATAAACGGAAGATAATGAATGAATGAATGAATGAATAATACTCTTTTCATTACAATTCCATCCATCCATCCATCTTCAGCTTTATCCTCCACTAGGGTTCCCATGCCCATCCAGGGGAGACCGTCCCGGGCGCCGGGAAAATACACCCAGGACAGGGCGCCAATCCATCGCTTGCACAGACTCACTCAAACACACTCTATATGACTCAAACAAACACACTCTATATGGGGCAATTTGGAGAATTCAATTGACTTGATCCTTGTTTTTGGACTGTGGGATGAAACCGGAGAACCCGGAGGAAACCCACGCAAACACAGGGAGAACATGGAAACTCCACCCAGATTGGGATACAAACTGGGAATCCCTAGGGCTGAGAGGCGAACCTGCTAACCACTAAGCCCTTATGGCACCCCTCATTACAATACACTTAAATTAATGAATTTATATATTTTCCAGTGAGGTATTCAAATAATTTAATGCTACTAACAAAAACACATGGCACCAACATTCCCTCTATGGTGCACCCCATAGATTTCCCTTTTTATTGGCAATGTCAGAACTAAAAAAATATGACTGCACAAAACATTGATTAATAGCACAAACTTGAATGACTGAAGCTTATAAGGTTTTAGGTCAAATTTATGCAGAAATTTTGCAAAGTGCCAAAGTGTAATAGTAGAATAAGGTTATGGTTAATGTTAGGGTAGTAATGTTATGTGTGTGTGTGTGGGGGGGGGGGGGTTGTACAGTATGTATGTGTGCATGTGTGCAGTTGTTATTATGGGGACCAAGGCCTGATTGCACACCAAACCTATGGGGACCTCTTGTGTGGTGGGTACGTGCTCCTCAGTCCCCATGGGCACAAGTATTAAAACTAATGAAAATTTTATTTTAATGTGTCTGGCAACAGTTGCTGAATTTTACATAAGAAAAACAAACTAAAAGTGTGCACTTTACTGTCTTTACCCTTCCCCATTTATTCCATTATCGCTGCTTAGGTATGTTTGACTGACATCTCAGGTCCCCAAAGGAACTACCTCTCCCAGGGGTGGGCGGCTGTAATTAATTGGTCAGCTTGTTTGAAACAAAAATTGTTCTTTAATACAGCTTACACACTCCAATGACCCTCTCATCGTCAGAACATGGAAAACAAAAATTCATTTTATCTCTATATCTTGCTTCTAATAATTCAGCATTGCACTTACAGGCTGGTAAAATGTTTAATCAGTGTATGTAAAGATTAAAATAGAGGCTTTACTATGCAAAAACATATAGATTACGTGTTGTTTTTCTGTGGATCAGTACATCGAAGGTAGATGTCAAAAAGACACCTTACAGCATTTGAACTACATGCTTTACATTTAAACTACTGGTCAGTAACATAGTAAGATTTCCTAATTCTTAAATCACTAGTTCATTTAATGAAGACACTTAAATAATCATTTTATGAATGTTAATTTCTAGTTGACACAAGAATTGCTTGAATACACATGCATGGATGCATCAATTATGACTAAAAACATTGAAGAAGAGTATACCCCTGACTCTACTGGAACAAATTCAGATGACAATAAGACAATAAATTGAGATTCCTACCATCTGTAGATGATGATATGGCACATTCTGATGATGAAAATAAAGACAAACGTACATGGTACTGCCTTTCAAAAGAAATGCCTTATGGAGGCACATAGATGTAAATTGGCTCAAACATGATGTGCAAGAAAGCCTGGAAAATCAAGAGCTCAAGCATTCTGTGCTTATGCAGAGCCAGAACCTACCAGTACCAATACCCAAAGTAAGCTTTGGTAAATAATCAGTGACATGACAAGATGAATTAAGACAAGCCATAAAAAGTGACTTGGATTATTAATTCGGACAACACCCCTCTACAATAAACTTGGTAGTAAAAACACAAATCACGAGTATATAAAAGTTAGTATAACACGAGTATAACAAAGTTAGTGTGTCATGCAAGAAAGGCAGGTCACCTACAAAGAATTGAAGATTAAGCAGGATTATCATATTTTTTGCATCTTTAGCACTAAAGTTGGCCACAACCTTAAAACATGGCTAATATTGTCAATATAATATTTTCAGGAATTATTGCTAAGGACATTCATCCATTATCTTCCGCTTTATTAGAGGTACCCGATTCCCATCCAGGGGAGAACATTTCGGGCACTGGGCAGATACACCCAGGACAGGGTGCCAATCTATCGCTGGGCACACACTCACTCACACAAACACACTCGATATAGGGCAATTTGGAGAATTCAATTCACCTTTAGACAGGTTTTTGGGTTGGGTTTGGGTTGGGAGGAAACCAGAGAACCCGGAGAAAACCCACGCGGACACGGAGAGAAAATGGAAACTACACCCAGATTGGGATTCAAACCGGGAATCCCTAGCGCTGAGAGGCAAACGTGCGAACCACTAAGCCACTGTGCTGCCCTTTGCTGAGGACAAAGAACATTAAAAAATGTAAGCATCCAAGTCAACTTTTCTTTTATTTTTTGAGAGTTTCGAAAGTGACATTTTTGCTAGCAAAATGTTTTTGCTGGGAATGGTGAGCGCATGCGTAGCATAGTGTCACATCCACTTTACCTTCTGTACCTGCTATTCCCCTTCCTGCCACTGGTGGCGCTCGAAGTCCTTCTCCAGAGTTCTGATTACTACTTCCTGTTTATCTCCCTATTAAGCTGTTCGGTTGGGTTGGCTGTTTGCATCTGATCTTTGGTAATGCGCTGTTTGCGCTCTCCTCTCTTCTGTTCTATGGATTACCTCTATGGAGAGTTCGGTTTTCCGAGTGTCAGTGATCACCTTCATCGCAGCGTTACACCATCAGTACGTTTACTGGGGTTTGAGCGCTGTTTTCAATAAACCAGTTGTAGAATGTTGTGCTGTAACATGGGCACTATGCTTAAGGTATGCGTTGCGGGTGGACGAATAAAGGTGTGACACACGAGAGATGTACGATACATGTGGAAAAGAGTAAAGCGATTCGGAGTTCCTATTACTACACGAGTCTGTATCTTTCAATACCACCAGCGACACATCTACACCAGTGACTGTTATACTGTTCATCGACTTTGGCTTCGTTTCTGAGTACAACCCGTTACACGTAGAGACGTGCAGCTTACGAGTGTGTTGGGCTTACACAGCGTTGCCTGGCACTAATCACCAGGCAACGCAGCGTAAGCACAAAAATAAAGACAACACACAAACACCACATTACAAATTAAGATAAAATATAAAAGTTAACATAATAATGTATAAATAATTAAACCAAATTGCAGGCCAGATTATTATTATTAATTTTTTATTTTTTATTTTTTTAATGCTTATTTTGTTAACCCGTAAGGGGTCGTATAAGACTGCAACTTTGAGGCCGGCACTTTGAGAGCCCTGATATAACGGGATATTACAAAGCAGCTTAACAGAATCTATGCCCAAGATACTAGTGGGCATGACAAGGGTGATCAAGGCACAGAAAACAAAACACAGAAATTTTAAAAAGGAAACATCCTCATCTGTCACCAATTTAAAATAGTAGTCTCTATTGGTAACCTTCTAGACCAGGCGTGCCCAATAAGTCAATCGCGATCGACAGGTTGACAATTGACGTTGGTAGATCGGCATGGATCACTCCACATGGTTTGAGAAAAATGACTTATCAGCACTTTTAGGCACAGTATTGGAAGCACATTGGAAGCACACACACACACACACACAAACACACACTGTGAGTTGTTCTGAATCGCGACCTCTGCTCTCCCCCGTCTCTTTCTTAATTTTCAAAACTAACTCGCAGCCACGCTCCTGTGCCACAACCACGTCTTATTTAAACAGGGCACGGTAGCTCAGTGGTTAAGGTGTTGGGCTATCAATCTAAAGGTTGGCAGTTCAAATCCCAGGTCCAGTGAAGTTACCAGTGTGGGTCCTTGAGCAAGGCCCTTAAGCCTCATTGCTCCAGGGATGTTGTGATTAACCCTGTGCTCACTTTGTAAGTCGCTTTGGATAAAAGCGTCTGCTCAATGACCAAATGCAAATGTGCATTTCATTCAAACGACTTATAAAGGTGGGCGGGTCAAAAGAATTGACTGGTGTACTGTTACCATAACTACGACCAATTATTATTATTACCAATTTGTGTTTGTGTTGCGTGCTGTGTGTGTTTTCTCGTTCGGGAGGGAGGGGAATTGCCATTTAGGGGAAACGTGTGCCAAAGGCTTTAACAAGTTCTCTCCATGCTATTTGCTGGAGCACGTTTAATAAATGAAAAGAGCAATTTCTGTGAAAATGGCAACCCGAAGGGGAGCCTTTTCTGTGCTGATTCCACAATATCAACATGATGAGTATTCAACATTAAAGCTTAAATAATAGAATAAATCCTGGTAGATCATAATGGCCTGTCCACTGGAAAAAGTAGATCTTGAGTAAAAAAAAGTGTGGACACACCTGTTCTAGACACACACACAATGACGTAATTGTCATATGCCAATAATTTGACTTCACTTGTACCCAAAAGATCATCTGACCTGACATGGTTCCCCATCCAAATGTAAAATGTCTGGTCTGGCTTACGATACTAACGATTGTCTTTTCAAGTAATATCAAGCATTCTACTTGGATCTCACTGGATTTAGATCAGCTTTCAACTTGTATGTAGGCCCTTTAAAAAGCGTGGCCCCAACCTGACTGTGTCATGTTTTGTGTCCCCACTATGTAACAAACACACATATGTGTGTGCATGTGAGTGTGTGTATCAGTTACCGAGCAATGGAAAGAAATTAGAGGATGCAGTGCATGCAAGCCCTTCATCTAGTCCTGTGATTGGAATATGAAGAGCTAGAAAGACTGTACACAAGCATATAGGCCAAGAGGTTGTAAGTGGAACATTCAAGCCCTAGGTTTAGGTACATCAAACCCACTTGTTTTACTGAGGATAGAATACCATTCTCAGTGTCCATGGTAACACTGACATCCTGAAACTTTCTGAATACACTCATCAATACTCAGCAGGATACAAAGAATCTGTCTGGACACAAAGCGCTTATGCAGAATTATACTATTATGGAGTGTTTTGTGAAATAAACTCTAAGACAAGCAAATTTAAAAAAGAATTAAAACAGGCAAATAGAACTTACCACTGCTGGATTTCTTTTTCAGTGACTGTAAGGAGACAAAAATGATTTGAGCGCAAGGTGTTAAAATAATAATTTAACACAAAATAACACATAACACATTTGACATACAAAGCAGACCTTGGTTTGAACCCCCTGCATTAAAATTGCAGCTTCAGTAAAGTTTAATTTAACTGCATGATCTTCTTATTATATTAAAGCCAAATATTTTTGCAAATCATATAATAGCTAAGAGACCACACAATAACTGAAACTTATTTGGATAAAAATTTTAATACAATAAATTTAAATACAATAAATATTTGTATTTATTGACATATTTTAAATATGCCTTTGTATGATTTTCCTTAAATTAGAAACCTCAATATTTTTTGATGAATGTAAAGTGTTGAATTTTATAGAATTTTCTTTACAACGGTAAGATATAATAAAAGGTTATAAAGATTGCTGATATGTTAGTCAAGCACTGTGTTCTGCTTTCACATGATGAAAGTTTAGTTGCCAAAGTGTCTTTTCATGCGATTGAGACACTGTCCAATCTTAAACTGGTTCTGACATCGATAAAGAAGGCCAACTTAAAGCTACACCCAGCTAAGTGATCTTTCCTACAGCGCTGTGTAAACTTTTTGTATAAAAGTGAACACACCACTCTAATTTAAATTCAATGTCCAATTATTCACAGTTGTATTTAATTAAATTTAATTATTTAATTAATTGTATTTAATTATGTATTTAATTTAAACCCGTGGTGTGGGTTGGTCTGGGGTCCACGCCACCGTAATCCTGCGCACCTGGGTCTAATCACGTTTCCTTTATTTAAGCCCCACACTCCCTTCCTTCCCTGCCAGTTAGTCTTGTGCCAAGCCTGGGCTACGCCCTGACTACCCTAGCTCCCGCCTTGCCTTGCCTCGCCTTTGCTTGCCCAGACCTTGCCTCGTCACGTCTGCCCTGTTTGTCGTCTGTTGTGTGCACGTTCTCGCCTGTTCTGTGTTTTGTTTGTGTGCAGCTCACCGCCTGCCGCTACTACCTCGTCCAAGCTCCCTACACACCAGTCACCTCGGATTGGGACACGACGCCGGCTGACGTCAGGCATTGCCACACGCTGCGTCTCCACGTCATCACGAGCACTTCCTAGTGTTACCCCAGCGTGTCGTCTGTTCCCAGTACTGTCTACCCTGTGTGTCTGGAAATAAACCTGTTTTGCACCTTCATCTCTGTCTACAGACTGTGTTCGTCTCCGAGTAGCGGATCCACCTCGTCCCGGTCGTTAGACCGTAACAATTATAGTGAATGCAGTACTTTTGGGTTAAGGACCAGGATGTTTGTTTTTATAAAATAAAAACAACATAAGAGTTTGAATTTGTTATTATAAAATACAGTCAGTAAACAGTCAGTACAACTTTCATTACCGAGATTTAACTGTTAAATTATTTGTTTGTCAACCTTTATTTTGAGGACATATTTTTTGGCATGAGAAATACATTTTTTTACAAACTTCCTGTGAATTATTTTTAGCCTGTCTTGTAAATTTTGTGTATTTATATTGTGTTTGCAGTATTGACTCTTTGTTGTGATAATTCCTTTACATCCATTATGAGTACTAAATAACTTTTTTAGTTAAACTTTCTTCAATTTGACAGTCAATTTGAAAAACCTATTTTAAAATATCTGTACTTTTTTACTAAACATTAATGGCCTTTGACTTATTATCAAACTTAAAAACAGAACACAAATCTTAAGAGTGATGAATGTAACATGGCTTCTATGTACATGTTAATGTTGCATTCAGAGCAGTGCACCTAACTAAACTTCTAAACAGTCACAATTTTAAACAACAATAATTAACTAAAAATTTGAAGATTATTCATTCATTCATTCATTATCTCCCGCTTTATCCTCTATTAGGGTCGCTGTGGGGTTCCCCATGCCCATCCAGGGGAGAACGTTTCGGGCGCTGGGCAGATACACCCAGGACAGGGTGCCAATCCATCGCTGGGCAGACTCACATCCACACAGACACACTCTATATGGGGCAATTTGGAGAATTCAATACACTTGATCCATGTTTTTGGACTGTGGGAGGAAACCGGAGAACCCGGAGGAAACCCACACGGTCACGGGGAGAACATGGAAACTCCACCCAGATTGGGATTCGAACCGGGAATCCCTAGCGCTGAGAGGCGAAGGTGCTAACCACTAAGCCACCGTGCCACCCCAATTTGAAGATTAAAGTTTTCAATTAGCTAATTGATCTTAATGCTTTTTATTCCTATGAGCCAAATGTTTTCTCTGCAAAATCCATGGTAACTCTCTTACCCCTCCACCCTACACACGCATAGCCTCACACTTTGAGGTCTTTGTTCAGGCAGTGGCATGGTCATTACAAAGGTCAGTGCAGTGTATCAAAGCGGACAGGAATAGGGAAAGCAGAAGCAGACAGGGACAAATGTGAAGGACAGTTACGGTCAGTAGGTTACAAATGTTTCATTGGATAAATCAGAAGAAGCAGAAATCTGACCTCCAATACCTTTCTTTAATTAAACATAGGCAAAGTAAACTAAAATAAAAAAACAAGTTGCCTCATAGACTATTATTTTAATTTGACTAAATTAAATGTAAAAAAATTACTGGCTTTGGGCCCATTTCTTATCATTGGTTTTAAATATAAAATCCAGTACATTGTTGCATTTGTGCTTTTAGTGTTATTAGTGCAAGTTCCTACAACACTGATATCCTGCTAAAATACATGTAACTACACTGTCAAGATAAGGAATATCCCCATTTTTGAATAATTAATTGGCTCTATTTAAACCTGTCAAATGGCAGACATGAACTACTACATACACTAATACTCTAAACCATCACACCATTGTCTGTTAAATATTCATCCAGATCTTTGGTGCCAATAATTTGATTTGCCTTTCCAACCAATCCTGTGAGAAGTTCTGTTACAAAATATTTTTATATAAATTATTCAAATCTCCATCATTCCATTCAACTAATTTCAAAATCATATCAAGAACTGCTACCTGTGAACACTTTATTATATTATCCAAAATCCACCAATCCGCTTACAGGAACTTAAGGCTGAAGATTCGTTTTTTCGATGATCTGGTTTTTCTCAGTGCTTGTTGTGCTATTAGTTAATCAGTCTTTGTTATAAACAGGTATTTCTGGTCCTTAAATCTAATTGGCTGAGCTGTTTCTCCAGCCATTCACAATAATGCACACCTCTGACCGCTTTACATTTGTATTATTGCATGATATAATTGACACTATTTTAAATCATGTACTGTATATGAGTGCTTATGGGTAAGATAATTGTTTAACATGTCTTAATATTTCCTTTAAAAATCTCCACATTGTACTATTTACAGTTAAAAAGTACTTTACAACAATTTTTTTCAATCATGCAAATATGAAGTGTAGCCTCATAGTTAACAATAACATTATTAATTTTCTTTAAAAGTTATGTTTTTGGAAACTTTAGTAATCAAAGACACCGATGATTCATTGTTTAGGAGTGCAGGTTTATTTTACCACACTACTTAAACAGTATATATATATATATATATATATATATATATATATATATATATATATATATATGCCATATAAACAGAGTATCTAAAAACAGTTAACATTGTCTCAAGAAAGGTCAATTCTCAATGATCACAAAGTGACCAACACACACACACACACACACACACACACACACACACACAACCACACTACCACACACACAACAAAGACAAATAAACAACACAATCAATCCATCACCATGCTTTCAGTGGTATCTTGTAGCAGAGTTGCATTAAAGTAATAGTCCCTTACTCTAAATAAATAAATGGTAAGCTATTTTTAAACATTTTTATTAACTGTTTTTTTAAGCAGCATATATGAGCAAAAAAATTAGAGAAATGATTAGATATAAGAAAAAAATATTCTAGATTAATACGGATAGTAAGGACCGGCTTCAAGCTGTTGCTTTGTCAGATAAAGCCAAATTACAATGCCCATTTTTCTCAGTTCTAAAAATGAGCCCACACAAACACAAATATAATGCTGCCCAGTGTGGTTGAGCACATGTTGAGTGCAGCTTAAAGAATTAATCATCACGATGTGCAGAAAAACATACAGTTTCAGGTCTAAAGAATTTAAACATGACTGCAATAAAACGTAAAAATATTTCTTAAAGATATCCATATTCAAAGGTTTAAAGGATGTTAAGAGTATTTCAAAGACTACAAAAATAAGTAGCTATAATACAGCACTGATTTGGGCCAGGAAATTAGGTCAGGTGGTGGATTTGAGCCATAACCAAACATAAAACATATGTTTACAAATATCATAATTTGGTGCTGGCAAATCTTGTCTCTGCTTCACCATTTGTCCTGACATTTGCTGTTGCCAAAAACCCTGGAATTGTAAGGATGTCATGCATTGACACAGTGACATCATAGACACATGTTTTTCTCGCAGCCATGTTCTCCAGTGGGGATGCACATCTCGGGCCCATCTCTTGGTGTCAGGGTGGAGAAGAAACAAGAGGTGGAGTGGTCATGGCAGATTCTCAAAGATTTTCCATGTCTTCCACTTCTCAGGCAAAAGATGGAGAAGGGACAGAGATAATAACCTGCCAGAGTGCTAACCACATGCCCAATTCTGTGGATGTCCGAAAGGGGCCAGAAACCATGATGTTCTTTAATAATCAGGGTGGCAAGTACAGAAGAGGTCAAGAGTACATAGAAAAATGAGGCAGGGAAAAGCTGTGAGATTGCCAATCTATCGCTGGGCACACACTCACACACACAGACACGCACACAAACACACTCTACATGGGGTAATTTGGAGAACTCAATTAACTTGATCCATGTTTTTGGACTGTGGGAGGAAACCGGAGAACCCGGAGCAAACCCACGCGGACATGGGGAGAACATGGAAAATCCACCCAGATGGGGATTCGAACTGGGAATTGTGCTAACCACTAGCCACCGTGCCGCCCGTATATATATATATATATATATATATATATATACTGTATATATACACAATACAATGCAATTTTTTTTAGGCAAATGTTTTTTAGGCACCTGTTCCTTATTTTTAGGTTAATTAACTTATGTTTGCGTTTTGCATTTCAGTTAATTAACTTCTATTGGTCATTGGTTTGTTTTTGTGCACTTGGTCGGGTGTTTGTGTATTTAGTTTCTGTGTTCCCCTTCCTCCGTGCACATCATTATTTTTATGTCCACTTGCATTTGTACCTCTTTTGTTTGTGATGTTCCCACACCTTTAATAAAACCCGTTTTCTCTGCTACCTGTTGTGCCTGGCTCCCTTCAGCACGTTAAAGCGCTTTGTCTCTGCGCTTTCGTTGTCGTTCTGATCGTAAGCGAGCGTGACAAAATGCTGTAAACAAAGAATGATTTCAAAAATATAAATAATAATTGTTTTGTTTTTTTTCAATTTACAAAATGCAAAGAAAAATCTACTTCGCTTTGCCTTCAAACCAGCATAAATTCTTATAGGTACATTTGCACAGGATTTGTAGGATTATAATGAGGTGTATGATCAACCAATTATAACAGGTGCTAATGATCATCAATTTCACAAGTAGGTCACAGTCATTAAGTGAAACAGATACAGCTGGGTGGGAGACTTAAAACTAGGTGAGAACAACTCTGCTACCAGCCTGAGGTTGTGGAAGACAATTTAATGTCTCAGTGAGTGTACACAGGCAACAGTAAAACATAGTGGAGGTTCCGTGCACGTTTGGGGTTGCATTTCGGCAAATGGAGTTGGAGATTTGGTCAGGATTAATGGTATCCTTAATGCTTTATTCTTCAGCACGACAACGACCCTAAGCATACAGCCAATGTCATTAAGTAATGTCTTCAGTGTAAAGAAGAAGAAGAAGAAGTCCTGGAAGTACTGGTCTGGCCCCCCCCAGAGCCCCGATCTCAACATCATCAAGGCTGTCTGGGATTGGGGACACAATGGGGACTGGGACATGAAGAGACAGAAGGATTTGAGAAAGCCTACATCTACAGAGGATCTGTGGTTAGTTCTCCAAGATGTTTGGAGCAACCTACCAGCCGAGTTCCTTCAAAAACTGTGTGCAAGTGTACCTAGAAAGATTGATGTTGTTTTTAAGGGCAAAGAGTGGTCACACCAAATATTGATTCGATTTACATTTTTCTTCTGTTCATTCACTGCATTTTGTTAATTGATGAACACAAACAATTAACACTCCCATTTTTGAAAGCATTCTTAGTTTACAGCATTTTTTCACACCTGCCTAAAACTTTTGCACTGTACTGTGTACACACACACACACATACACACACACACACACACACACACACACACACACATATATATATATATATATATATATATATATATATATATATATATATAAAGAGGACACACACATTTGCACATTTTTGTGGGTAAAGGCATCTGCTGCTTTGCCCCTTGATAAGTGGATCATCCCACGGTTAAATATCTAAATGTGGCAAGAAGGAGGAGAGGAGAGACGATGAATGGTGCTATCAAGCTAAAAAGATAGGGTGCAGAGTAGAAAAATCGTGATAGTGTAGGATGAGAATTTGAAAATGAGGCAGCAACCAAGCTACAAGATTAGAAAAAAGAGAGGCAATGCTGACAACAACTGAGAAAGTGTCAGAAACAAAGTACATCGAATGTAACTGATCGAACAACCTAAGTAGTTGCTACTTTAATACACCAAAAGAAATGCTACAGGACATAATATACACCCACCTCCCATGTTTACACAGTGAAGTACCCTCTGCATAATAAATCTATGATTCTTACTGTAATCACTAAGGGGATGAGAAGTCCTTTAAGCAAGCGCAATCTTAAGCTAATTATAGGCCATGCTGTCCAATGGCCTACCAGCAGTAATTACACACTAGAACTAAACTAGAGGCATAGAGAGAAAGCTTCATGTAATACTGTTCTAAATGTTTAAAATGTCAATAATAAAACCCAATTCCCCTGCCCCATTCTACAGGAACTTCACAGATTTATTAAATTTTTCATACAAAAAATGTTATTTGTTGTTGTAATAAACTTATGAATATTAAAACCAAGTGTATTATTTTCCAACATTTTAAATGTATTATATAGATGATACTACCACTCGTGCACACATACATTAACTGGTCTAAAATGTAATTAGTTTATTAGTTTTGCCTATTATTATGTTTTGATTTAAAAAATAATATACCACATTTGATCAAGTTTATCATTATAACGTAAAATATTTATATATAAATTATGAAAGACATGAAAAGCTGTGAAAATTAAAGAAATCCAGAAAAAAAGAAGAGTATGGAAATACTAAAAATGTTTATTAGCAGCCTTTGCCAGATAAACAAATCTGTAAACAGATAATTGAAATCAGGAACCAAAAACAAATAAACAACAAAAACAAAAGATGGCGTAATCCGCGTTGAGAGTAAACGCTGGCACCAGGTGAACTGAAATCTGCAGTGGTTTAATACAATGAAGATTAAGCCTAAGCATAGGTAAAACATTGAACCAACGCAAACAACAAGAGAAAGTGGAAGTGCTTATATAGATATGGCAAGAAAGGAAGAGTCAGGTTATTGGGAATGTACAAAGCTATCATTGGGAACATAATCAACGGGCAAGCTAGAATAAGGTGCATATATGACAAAAGTTAAGAACTGAAATAAATATTTAATTACACGGGTGGGCGGCACGGTGGCTTAGTGGTTAGCACATTTGCCTCTCAGTGCTAGGGATTACTGGTTCGAATCCCCATCTGGGTGGAGTTTCCATGTTCTCCCCGTGTCTGCGTGGGTTTCCTCCGGGTTCTCCGGTTTCCTCCCACAGTCCAAAAACATGGATCAAGTTAATTGAGTTCTCCAAATTGCCCCATATAGAGTGTGTTTCAGTGAGTGAGTGTGTGCCCAGGGATGGATTGGCACCCTGTCCTGGGTGTATCTGCCCAGCGCCCGAGACCTTCTCCCCTGGATGGGCATGGGAAACCCCACCGCGACCCTAATAGAGGATAAAGCGGGTGATAATGAATGAATGAATTACACTGGTACTTTTATCCACTTTTATCAAAGCTTTATGTTCTAATATCCTTCCAAGGTTTGATATAGACTTATAAGTTTCAGATGTTGAACATTATTACAACTAGTTGACCTGCTCAGAGGTTTTATACTGCATGTCCTTAATTACTATGGATTTTTTTAAAGGTCGACTTTTACCATGTCTATATCATAACAATTGTCTGAATTACAGTTGTCCAGTTGATGTATTACAACTTATATCAGTTTAATCTTTATTACAAAGTATTAATTAACAGATGGGGCTGTCGTAGGCTTGGTTAAGGAACCAGGCTTGCAACCAGAAAGTCCCTTATTAGATTTCTAGTCAAGTATTATAGCTGAAGTGCCCTTGGGCAAGGGATCTAACCCCAATTGCTCCTCTTGCCCACTGCTCCAGGCACGTGTGCTTACTTCACCAGTGTTTATGTTGTATGTATATGTGTGTTTCACTGCACAGATAGGTTAAATGTGGAGGACAAATTCCTGTGTCTATAAGCACAGTAGGCAATATAAATCACTTTATTACTTTTATCATACAATGAAAATAATAATGCATAGATGGAATAATATCATTAAAATGTGCTAAATAAAACATGCAAACTAAATTTTAAGAATTAAGCTTATATACATATACATATACGTCACAAAGAAAATTAGTGTCAGACAGAAAAATTAACTCTCTCAACAAATCCACTTTGAAGTTCCCTTTTGTTTTCAATTTAGCCTTTTAAGTGTTAATGAGTGTCTGTCCAACGTAATTACAGCACACTAAAATGGCTGTAACTTTAGTAATCCTATTTAAGGTGTTCCTGTGAGAGAGACATTCATTAGCTGATATCTTAGATGAGGGGAAATGCTGTTTTCTAAGCATGGAGCATGTTATTATCTGCATCACATTACTGTCCAACTGTTGTATAATACTGCAAAGTTCACTAACCTGACCACAATGAAAAAAAAATCTTTAATAGGTATAAAACACAACATTTACATCCTTTGAAAATACAAATATATATATATATGATGCGCAGGGCGTCATTAGGATCGTAATATTGCCCCAGGGCGTGCCCCGGCAATCAATATCATAGGACAGTGGGAAAACAATAAGATTTGAAGGCCCAATGTTTTCTCAACATGGGAATTTATCAACCGACCACACACTGCGCGTGAAAAAGGCGCCGGCGTGGCGAGGACGCGCCGGCACACGTCGCTTTAAATAAGGAAGCTGGCAGCTGGGTCTCGTCAAACGCTCCCAGACGCTTCCTGGGAGTTGGAGTTTTACTCCTGGCGGCGTGCGTCTCTGTCACCCCCCTGTGGCGACACGGCCTGTGACACTAATGCTTTATGTGTCTTTCACTAACACCTTTCGGAATATCAGTCATAGATAAACGGGCCCAGGTCACACACTGAGTGAGTTTAAATAAATTCAGAGACTATTGTCATCATATATACTGTGCTAACATGGTTGTCTGAGGGCAAGTGGAGTGCTATTTATAGACTTTGAACTCCTAATATGGAATTTGATATGTACTGTGGGGTTTCCTTATTTGTATCAGGCATTGGATTCATAGCCACTCAATTGCATGATTCCACAATGTAAAGTATATGGTTTATTTTGCAAAAATTCACCATGAACAACTTTCAGGTGTTTCAGGCAGTAGTGTAAAGTCAGTAAGTGCATAAAAGTTTTTTTTTTAGGCTGGATGCCAATTTTTTACTAATTTTATAAGAACATTTTTAATAAAACTGCAACAATGAGCTATTTTTCAGCTCCATTGTTCAGCAATCACTAAACTCAAATACGACAAACTGTCGTATTGTAAGATTTTTGGTTGGTAGTGTGCCTCAGGTTTTATTTTTAATTTAGAAAAACCACTCACTCTCTTATTTACAACATTCCTTATATCCTAAAAAATACTATCTCCACCTATTCACTAAATGCTCCTCATTTGAGAACACATTCCCATTGGCATCCTTTATCATTTTAAACTGTTGGATGTCTTTCGCAGTTCTATTTAAGTTTGACCAATTAAAACAGGGAATGTATACCTTACTTAGTGTATAACCAGTCACACAGTTTGTCACAAGCCTTTTTATTAGTCTTTGCCAATGTTTGCCTTTCATTTCATCTACTTTATCTCTCTGAAGATCTTAGTTCTTTTGAGCCAACTTTATTTTATCTTTTTTTTTTCTAATTCCGTAGCCACTTTTACGGTTCTTCAGTTATCTTACATCAATTTTATCACATATTTTTGCTTGTGTCATCTCTTTTCCCATAAAAAATTTTGTTTATCCCTTTAAGGATCACCCAGTATGTATCACATTGGCGCCCGTATATGTATATGCCCAGCGCCCGAAACATTCTCGCCTGGATGGGCATGGGGGCGACCCTAGTAGAAGATAAAAGCGGAAGATAATGGATGGATGGATGTATAAGGATATAAACCACTTGGGAGGTCCTATCTACTTAAAAGTTTTCATTTGTTCACAACAGCCAATTTCATCACTTTTGTAATTTGCCCTTCCATGTTCCTATCTTAAAGCCTATATCAACCCAACAGATTATCCTCTCTGGTCCCTTTACCAACATGCCCACTGAGATCCAATCACAAGTTTCTCCTCTTTGGAAGTTTTTTAATACTTTCAATACTAACTTTCTCCAGAAATTACTTCTACTTAATCACAAAATGCACTTGGGAAGCAGATGCATTTATGGCATTCATTAACACGCCCTCACTGTATAGCTTCGCACTCATCTCTCTATGAGACTCTTTCCAGTTGGTATGATGACTCTTTCCAGTTATCATACCAACAATTTCATGTTCCGTCTCTCCCATCTACCTTGTTACCCTTATGCCTCTTTCTGCTGGTTGGTAAAAAAAACAAAACAAAGAAACATGGTAAATCTGTATCAGATGGTGACATACATTTCAGTAATTAAATCAGAAATGATAATCATGTGCCAGATAATCCGCCCAGATAATTAAATTTATCAGAGGATTGTAACAAATTAATTTAACCACATCCGATTTAACATCCATACAATACAAGTCATAAGTTTTTCCCAGCACCGTCGAAAAGGCACAGCCACTTAGCCTTTTTAAGAAAGATCTCTAAACAGACCACTTCAACAAGCACTTGCCTAGCCTAAAAATTGAGATTCAGATTCATTCATTCATTATCTCCCGCTTATCCTCTATTAGGTTTGCGGTGGGGTTCCCCATGCCCATCCAGGGGAGAACGTCTCTTGCGCTGGGCAGATAGACCCAGGACAGGGCGCCAATCCATCGCTGGGCACACACTCACTCACACAGACACACTTTATAGGGGGCAATTTTTTGAGAATTCAATTAACTTGATCCATGTTTTTGGACTGTGGGAGGAAACCGGAGAACCCGGAGGAAACCCACGCAAACACGGGGAGAACATGGAAACTCCACCCAGATGGGGATTCGAACCGGGAATCCCTAGCGCTGAGAGGCGAACGTGCTAACCACTAAGCCACCGTGCCGCCGAGATTTAGATTGTACCAGTGAATTTAGTGTCTTATTATTTATGCATCTTTGTAGCTATACTAAAAAATATATAAACTCAACACCTGTTTTTGCCCCAATATTTTATGAGATGAACTCAAAGATTTAGGACGTTTTCTATTAACACAAATGACCCTTTTCTGTTAAATATCGTTTAAAAATTGGTCTAAACCTATTTTAGTGAGCACCTCTCCATCTTCACAGGTGTGGCAGATCAAGATGCTCATTAGACGGCATGATTATTACACATCATTCTAACCATAGAACTCAACACAGATCTCCTGTGACAAAAAGCTATCACACCCTCACTGTGTCACACCCCCTACCGTTGACGTCCCACGGGCAGGTGCCGCTGTGCGTGGGGCGTCACCGGAATATTGAATGGGCAACATCCCATCTCAACGTCCCGGGACTCCAGCTCCCTTGGGAATTATTTAAGACTCGGGATATCGCGGGACACGTCCAGGGTTAGGTTAAGACCGGTTTGTGTATGAGCCAATTGCCCCTCTCTTAACTCTATCTGTATTCTCCGCCTCAGTGACCTGGCTCTCTTCTCTAGAGCTCGGATTGTAAATTGCACCAGGGCACCTGCACCAGGGCTGACGGTTCCCGGACCCGCGGACTCCGTCGCTTTGTTTGCTACCTGCCGCGTTTTTTGTTCTGGCACGTTTTTTATTCTGCCGCGTTTTTTGTTTTGGCCTATCCCGCCGCATCGACAGAGTATTTCTTTTAAGCTCCTGTGGTGCAAAGGTGACTAAACGTAATATAATAAACTGGTGCTTACTCCAAACTCGACCCGTCTCACCTCCATCCTTCACCGGCATGACACACTGATCATTTAATATTCTAATAAACAATGAGTTATTTACATTGTTTTAATGAATATACATACCGCGTTCCTGCGACTCACCCAGGGCGGTTATGTTCAGCTCTACATTGGGATGGATGTCGCTTTGTAACAGTAGGATAACAATATGTCAGCGTATTTACACCCTCTGTGTCACATTGGTGGGCGCAGTCCGTCCAAAGGCGGAACTGCGCGGTGCGATGTAGTAGGAAGGAGTGAGCCAGGCGACCAGGTAAGCAGTAGAGAAATCTTTAATAAATGAAAAGAAAAAACCCGAACCGAAACGAGGGCACGCAACACCGAACACAGCCAAAGCACACTAAAACCCCAAAGTAACATAAGCATATACATATTCACAATGCTGGCCTGCTGACTCAGAGCGCATGCACACTTAAGTGTAGTCAGCAGGCCACATGTGATTAGGTAGGACCCAATTCCAGCTCTAGGGGGTGGGCCCTGCCTACGGGAACCCCGAACGACCAAAAACCAAAAACGAAAACAGGGGGGAGTGGCCTAGCACTCCCAACCCTGACACTCTGTTTGGTGTACTTTTTATGAGCAGACATTTTGAGCCAATTAAAACTTTTGATGGAAATGCAACTCATTTTTTTTTACCATTTGAGCTTTGATGACTATAAAAAAGGAAAAAAGAAGATGGATTAATGGTAAGTGTTATTTTCACAAGTAATATTAAAATGTTATGAAATTATTGTTTTTTCATGGGGTGGGTACGAATGACCAGAGACAGGATTGCACAGGCTCAGTAACAGCTTTTATGTACCGTACATGTTATTTTAAATTCACTACAACAAACTTGTTGGCCTATTGTATCTGCCATGTACTCTTTGTCAATCCCTGCAGCTTATACAGGGTACACATATTCATTAAGCGGAGTCGTGTCAGGTGCGTTAATAATCTCTAATCAAAGTCCATTACAGATGGCTCCGCTTTCTCCAAAGCACCACTGCACTTCAGCCAAAACGAGTTATCTAACTTACAATGCAATGGCTTTTTATATTGCATTTTTCTTCATAATAAGATGTTTTTATAGCCATTAAATAGTCATTGACAGGTGGATTAATTCAGATGGTGCATTACTGAAGGCCTAAGTTTAAAATGCACGGCCCACTACTGCTGCAATGTCTGTGTAAATGCAAGCTGATTTAAAACATGGTGAAACTGTATGCAGGCAAATAGGGCACCAGTGACATGACTGATAGATAAATGCGTTTTCTTAAGCTCCTTATGGCGTAATTGGGTTTCGTATGGATAATCTTTACCGATTTAAACACTCTATTTAAATTTAATACTACTTTTACCCTAAAACTAACAGAATTTTTTAATTTATAAAGGAAAACATGAAATGGTATGTTAAAAGATAGAGAGGATCATAAATTAAGCCACTCAGAATGCTAATGCTACGGCTAGGTTAGCTATAACTAATCTTGAATCAAGAAAATCTTAGACATGTTATAAGGTAAATACAAAGGTTCTTAGCCAATTAATGTGTAATTAATGTTAAAAGTTTTTACTAGCTATAAATGATGTAGACTTTTTATAACCTGAATGACCAACAACGAAAACTAGGCCATAAACTCACATCAATTAATTCCATGGAATTCATGCTACTTAAACTGCAGTGTGAAAATAAAGGACTAAATTACAACTTCTTTAGATATTGTAAGTAGATCCAGACCCAGATCCATTTGTCTCTAAACTACATAACAACTACATAAAAACTACATAACAAGCTGATATGAAAGGACTTCATTAAACCAGTAACTATAAAATGGGTGCATCACACACAACAACCCAAACCACACCAACGTTCCAAAGAACACACCATAATTGTACAGTACTATAAATTATAATAAATTCTTGGTCCATCCTGACTTTAACACAGAAGTAATTAAACAATGGCGAGCTTTTAGGACATGCTGCAAACACTGAGTGATGTTAATTAGGCACACACGGCACTTCCCAGCAAGACATTACACACATTACTAAGTACAAGTTTAATATTTAAATATTTAATGACCTGGCTAAAACAATTTTATTCAGTCACATTCCGAGTCAGAAACCAGCAACGCTAAATGTGTAATAGGTTATAAACAGCTATCCTATTATTCCTGCTTGGTTTCTCTGTCTTGTCAGTGCGGGATGGACACGTCTCCTACAGTTTTTCGTCCATGTCTTTATCATTATTTGCTTGTGTGCTAAAAGGTGTTTTTTTCCGGCCCTCAACCTGTGCTTTTTAAAGCATATAATATAATTAATTATGTATTGTATTGATATTTGTTCCAAGATTTGAACTTAGGATTGACAGACGGATCAGCGCGGGGTCAGCAGTGATGCGGAGCCTATACTGTTGTGGTAAAGAAGGAGCTGAGCCACAAGGCAAGGCTCTCGATTTACCAGTCAATCTACGTTCCGACCCTCACCTATGGTCATGAGCTTTGGGTAATGACCGAAAGAGCAAGATCGCGAATACAAGCGGCCGAAATGGGTTTTCTCCGCAGGGTGGCTGGGCTCTCCCTTAGAGATAGAGTGAGAAGCTCGGTCATTCGGGAGAGACTCGGAGTGGAGCCGCTACTCCTCCGCATTGAAAGGAGCCAGTTGAGGTTCGGGCATCTGGTAAGGATGCCTCCTGGGCGCCTTCCTAGGGAGGTGTTCCAGGCAAGTCCGGCTGGAAGGAGGCCCCGGGGAAGACCCAGGACACGCTGGAGGGATTATATCTCTCAGCTGATCTGGGAATGCCTCGGGGTTCCCCCAGTCGAGCTGGTGGAGGTAGCTGGGGCAAGGGAGGTCTGGGTCTCCCTACTTAGGTTGCTGCCCCCGCGACCCGAACCCCGGACAAGGGGAAGATAATGGATGGATGGATGGATTTGAACTTAGACCTTGACCTATTCCGAATTGACTATCAGTCTATACTATATTAAAATAATTCTTACAGATTTCAAGCAGAATAATGTCAAAATCATTATTACATTGCACACATTATTGTAACCTTTCCAGTGCTCACAATGTCATGCAGAAAACCCCTCCCACACCAATGGTTAGTTTTGTTTTTGAGTTCATTTGTTACTAATTAGGTATATTTGCTAATGTTAAATATTATGACAAATATGACACTATTTTTGTCCCCAAAAGCAACACAAAATAAATGTAACATTAAGTCTTATAAAAAGATATTTTCTTTGTCATTCGCAGAGAACAGACTGACATGTGTTATGTCTAAACTGAATTTTTTTTTTTACTTGTGCTCCTGCATGGCCTTAATAAGAGATAAAAAGAGAAGGAATCATTCTTCAAAAATAGTAAAGAGTGACGAATATCTGAGATTGGAAGGTTAAAGAGGAAATTAGTGGTCAACACAAAAAACTGTAGGTGTTCAAAACGTTTACAAACTCTTTGGATTTTTTTTCAACATCAATTTCAACTTAAATAAATAAAATGCTATGCTGAAATTTTAAATCATTTATAAGCTGACCTGAAGGTTTGACAATTTATTCACTTCTTGCTGGTTCTCTTTTTTGGAGCCTAAAGACAGGTCCAGTTATTCTTATTACTCTTATTCATTACACTTCAGAATGTCTCCTTCCTTTATTTCTGAAACTTTATTTGAAAATGTTAATAATTTTGTTATGATGAGCATTTAACGCTATAAATATATATAGTACATTAATCAGTTTAGGCAAGAGTATTAAGACAGAAAACTGGCAAAAAATGTGTTTGTAAAACGCCAAAACAGCACAATAGTTATAATTCACACTTTACCACAGCAGACAAGGCTAAAATGAACAGACTGCATTTTCCAATTAAAAATAATTGTGAAAAAATATTCCACAAAAATATAACTTGAAATAAAATAAAACTTAATTTATTATTTACACTACATGAACATATCATGACCCCTTTTTTTACATTTACAGGATACCAGTTATGTTGGTTAAATAAACCCAGTTATGAATGGTTAAATAGATTTGACTAAAACACCTAAATTGTTTGTTTGATGTGTGTCCCAAATCTTTTGTCAACAGAGCTTATTCTTTTCCCATGTTTTAAATGTCAAACTGTGCATGAGGTTTTGCAGAAATTATTGTGTTTTGACTTTTTTATTGTGTTATTATGCTTCGTCTATAAAATACTGTATGTATTCTATTAAATGTAATTAAATTTAACTTAGACTTATCTTATTTACTTTGTTCAAAAATGCTCTTAAACAAAGTGTCTGAAATTTGGGTGGATTGTAAAATTTGAGCTTGCTGCAACTGTGACCTTTATTGGCTGTTGGAAAATTGACAGATCATGCAGGACCATGCTTCCAAGTATCAATCTGAAGCTTGTAGGTTGTGGGTTCAAATCCCAGGTCCACTGAAGTTACCAATGTGGGTCCTAGAGCAAGGCCCTTAACCCTCATTGCTGTGGTCAACCCTGTGCTCAATTTGTAAATTGTTTTGAAAAAAAGTTGTCTGCTAAATGACTAAATGTATTGTAAATTTAATTTGTGAAACCAAAACAAGCACTAATTAAAACACTGCCAAGAATTGAGGACACTTTATGATTTATGTCTTTTATAACGTTTATGTTTTGTTGGGTTTGGGTCACAGGGGTTTATTGTGTGTGTGTGTGTTGTGCAGTGTGTTGTGATGTGCGATTCGGGTGGGGGTTACAGTTTTGTGAAAATGTGTCATGTTATGTCCTTCCGCCCATGTGGCCATGTATGTTGAAGTTTGACTCAAATATAGTTAGAGTGTGTTCAATAAAGAACGTTTCCATTGGAGATGGCAACCCTAAGGCATGTCTTGCCTTTGTGATAATAAAGTCTAACAGTACATAATAAAATAATGATCCCCTTAACTTAAAAAGTGATTTTGTTAAATTGAAGGCCTTCCAAATTGAGGAAGAGAAGGGTCAATTTTTGACAGAAACAACAAAATACAACACCTGATCACACCGCTAAAATATTATTACTTTAGATATCCCCATCATATCTGTAACGTGAAAAACAATAAATACAAACAAATTCAAAACCTTGCAAATACACTACATTAGAACATAAAGCCCCTATCCAAGACGAGGCAATGCAAATCATAACGAGGCAATGCAAAGGACTGACATAAAAAGAGAACAAACGTTTGACTTTAAAATGATGATGGATGGATGGAACTTATAAATAATAGTTTATTTTGTGAACCAATTACAATGTAAATACAAAAGGGTTTGTATATTTCAAAATATCTGACAGTTCAAAGTAATTTGCAAATCTTTAAACCAAAGGTTTAAAATGAAATAGTTGGAGTTGAATTTATAAGATTTGTGTTTCGATCTGCGTGTAGCATCATTAGAATATAAAAGTGGAGCAGCCTGCGCTCGTACTCACAGTAGGTTTTCCTGGTCAGTTCCTCCACCACCTCAGGTTTGAGTTTACTGTTGGATTTCCCCATCGCTTTCCGCTTTCTCCTCTGGTCCCAAAAGCGTGCACTGCTTATTTACATTGAACAGTAAAGACGGGAGCACACAGGCTCTATAAATATATATGTAACTGTCTATAGCGCACTGGACCAACTTAATACGAATACAGCTTATATTACAAGCACAGCGCTGGGATGTGAAACAAAAAACCCCGAGATATTTCTAAAAATCGTATCCCTATTTTTTTCCACCGCTCTTCTTACATTTCCTTAAAAGCGGGAGCTGGGGTGAGACACAGAGG
This sequence comes from Corydoras maculifer, assembly GCA_019802435.1. Taxonomy (NCBI): domain Eukaryota; kingdom Metazoa; phylum Chordata; class Actinopteri; order Siluriformes; family Callichthyidae; genus Corydoras; species Corydoras maculifer. Next base: position 47,159 of record JAFMOD010000949.1, read on the forward strand.
CTCTTGTTCGGTCCGTTTGCGCAGTTACCATGGTGTGCAGCGAATCTGCACTCTCCGCTCTGTCTGTGTGTGTGTGTGTGTGTGTGTGTGTTCATGCTGTCGTTCATGACAACTGTGGCTCCTCCCTTCTGTTTATGTTAGCGTGCTAAATCTCACAGTCCCGTCTGTGAGAATGTGTATCTTTAGAGGCCTAAATTCATTTCAACTGAAATAATAAATAAAAAAAGATTAATATGTGACCAAGATGATACAGTTACTAACTGCTTTTAAAAATGCATTTATTAAGACAGTCCTAAGTTTCAGTGGACTGACAGGACTGTTACCCATAAGACAATGAAATGTTGAAATTTTAGCTGGGGCAGTGATTTTGGGGAAGGCCTCTTCATGTCTGTGCCCCACCTGTTCACAACTGGGATAATGAATTATTAATTAATTCATTCATTTATTATCTTCCACTTAATCTTCCACTAGGGTCGGAGAGTACACCCAGCACAGGGTGCCAATCTATCGCAGGGCACACTCACTCACACAGACACAAAAACCCACTATAAGAGACAATTTAGAACATGGAAACTCCACCCAGATTGGGATTCAAACCGGGAATCCTAGCACTGAGAGGCAAATGTGCTAACCACTTAGCCACCGTGTCACCCATATAAATATATACACACTAAAATAAAAAAATGTGCCATTAAAAAAGTGCCATACAACATCATAGGCTTGTGGGTAAAGAACCAACCTGAATGTCCCAGTTCGATTTGCGGTCCCACCAAGTGCTATGGCTAAAGTGGCCTTGGGCAAGGCACTTAAATACTAGGCAGCTAACTGCTTCCGATACACTTCAGTAGTGTGTGTATATATGTATTTCTAGTACAGTGATGAGTTAAAGGTGGACGACAAATTCCTCTGTGTGTAAGCACAGTAGGAAAAATAGATTACTTTATTCTTTTTGTAAGCGTTTGCCTACTCAGGTCATATACAATGACATCAGGTGGAGACCCAGATGAGGATGACGAGCATGCAGATGAGCTTCCTTGAGATGGTTTCTAACAGTTTGTGCAGGAATTACAGCAGCAACTGTCTGGGTGACTGGATATGGAGGCCCTGGTTACATGCAGTCTGCTGTTGTAAGGCCGGTTGGATGGACTGCCAAATCCTCTGAAACGCCTTTGGAGCTTATGGTACAAAAATAAACATTAATTTCACAAGAATCAGCTCAGGTGGAAATTTTTGCAGGTTTGCATCATGCCTCTTTCTGGTCATTTTTTTTACAATAACGTACGCCCTCTCGAGCCTTCTGCAAAGTTGTCAATGCCAACAACTCTAGCTTTCTTCCCACAACGCTGCTGTGTCACCGTTTCAACTAGTTAAAACCTTTACTGTGCGAAAAAGCCTTATGTTAAAAAGAAGCGCCGTCGTTGGCATTTTGGATAACGTGCCAGTGAAAAAGTTCATTTCAATCAGATAACTAATTATTTTAGTTTTTTTACTTAACTCTGGGTACTTTAGCCCCAAAACTAAAATAATTATCCAGACTTTTATCATAAGCCCAAAAGCAGTGTCTGTTATGGCATTGAATTGTGTCAGTGACTTGGCAAAATCATATCACAAACTCTGTGATGGCAGCATTAATGCAAAAATGTACATTGAAAGCCCCATATGCTGCCTTCAAGACATTAACTTGTCAAGGAACTTTATGCATTGACAATGGCAAGACAATGCAAAACCACAAGCTACAGCCACTAAAATCATACGTATGAGAAAGAAGAGGGCATGGTAACCGGTCTGCCCTATTTGCAGTCCTGACCTAGTGGGACTAACAAGAATGACCCCATACTGTTGCAAATATATGTTCACTGAAATAAGATATATTCACAGGAAAAATGCAAAACACTAAATCACTAAATCATTGTGGCCAAATGTCTTTTGGTTGTGTTAAAAATGGTAACATTACAAAGTTTTGTTTTAACATCCCAACTTTTTTTGGAATGTGCTGCAGGCCTGTGTCAGTTTGAAGGTTGGGGTCCCTCAGTAGAAACCTTTTGCTCCATGGGTGCTTTATTCTGGCTGACCCAAACCCTAAAGTTGGAATAAGTCACTTTAAATAAAAGCGTCTGTGAAATAACTTAATTTAATATGAAATATGAAAAAAAAGTAAATGCAGAAGTTATTTTCATTTAAAAAGAACAAAACCTTGTTGTTTTAACATTTACATTTAGCAAATGCTCTTATCCAGTCACTTACAAATGAGAAAACAACTTGTCATTTGGGTGTCATACAGATCTAATAGGTAAATTTATAGGGTCAAGGAAGACTTTGAGAGTATGCCTCATGCATCTTGATGCATCTACATTGCATTACTAGTAGTAGGCATTGCATTACTTGAATTTGGACACATAGATCCATTATACATGTGGTTTAGAAAATACTTTATCTGTACTCAACATGTATTTCATGTTTCATCTTTTTTTGCAATAATACAAACAAATGTGTGTTAATATTATCGATGCATTTAAAAAAGGAAACAAATATCAAAATCTTATATACAGTAGTTATCCCTGACCATTTGACCACTTTGTGGCGCAAAATGAATATTAGTTGTGCTAAAAGGGTCAAGGAGAGACATTTGGAGTGGAAGAGAGAAAGAGGTGTTTACAAGTGATGCTTTAAATTAAACCCAAAAGTAGAGCCAATATGCTGAGTCAGTGCCATCCTGCCCTACAAATATCCAGCAGCTCTTGCCAAAAGCATCACCTGCAGTGTCATTCTTCTCCTTCCTTTCAGAGAGCGCACTATATTGACTTGGCACACGTTACCTTTCTTAAATTAGAGCAGTTCTTGCTTATACCATTTTAAAACTGTGCCAGATCTCATGTACCTTTTCTCTAAAAAAAAAACATTTATCTCTCTTTTCATTTTTTCAATCAGCATTAAGCATCCTCGTTGAGACATTTTTACATAAGTGTTAAAACATTTGCATTCAGCAACAGTGCAGTTGGCTCTCACTAGTTTTTAGTATTGGAAAAAGGAAAAACATTTCCATGCTTATTCTTGCTTTAACAGCCTGTGAGCAGAGCCACACACTTACACCAACAAGCAGCACACACACGCACACCATCAAAACATACCGGCACAGCTAGCCTGCTCTGATGGAGCCAGTTTAGTTTGATTAAAAGAAGTCATTTGGCTTTGACTGAAAAATGTCTGGTAAAGCAGACATGAAGTGCATTCTCTGTTACTGAATATAACACTTATACAAAAAATAAACTAAAATTGATAAGCATAACATTATGCATTAAGGTACACTACATTACATTAATGGTATGTACCTCTGCCTCTCAGCACAGAGGATCAAGGTCTGAATCCCAGTCTGAGTGAAGTTTCCATCTTCTCCAAGTGTATGTGTAGGTTTTCTCTAGGTTCTCCAGTTTCTTGCCACAGTCCAAAAACTTGGTGTGGCAGGAGCGCCATGGGCTGGGGTAGTCAGAGCCGAAAATTGACTTTGATTATGGTTAAAACATACACCTGTCATGGTTCTGCCTAATGAAATATGCGCCCTTTAAAACTAGAAAAATCACATGCCATGGGGAGAGAGACTGACTACAAGCTGGAGTGACTGAGGGCACAGTGCTTTTATACTGAGAAAATGCTGTAAAGCCCGGTATTTCTTGTGAATGTGTATTGTCTGAATAAAGCCCATTCACAGTCGTCAATACTTCCACCCCATTACACGTTTACTTAAGGTAAATTTGCTGCTCTAAACTGGCCCTATAAAGTCAGTGTGTGTTAGTTAGTATGTACCCAGCGATGGACTGGCACCCTGTCCTGTGTGTATCTGCCCAGCACCTGAAATGTTGGACATGGGGTACCCCCGCAATAACTGCAACTGAATGTTTGTGGTAACTGTTGATCAGTCCTTCACACTGACTCAGGAATTTTAGCTCGTTCCTCTGTACAGAACAGCTTCAACTCTCTGATGCTGGTGTGTTTACTTACATTAACTGCTCATTTCAGGTCTTTCCACAACATTTTGATGGGATTAAGGTCTCTAAGAACACAAGTTGTTCTACCAAATAATAATTAAAAAAAAAAGTTGTTTTGCTGCAAGACCCAACTTCTCTTGAGATTCATTCAGTTCATAGACAGATAACAACATTGTTCTTTAGAATTCTCAGATATAATTTTGAATTTGGGCGGCACGGTGGCTTAGTGGTTAGCACGTTCACCTTTCAGCACTAGGGATTGCCGGTTCAAATCCCCATTTGGGTAGAGTTTCCATGTTCTCCCCGTGTCTGCGTGGGTTTCCTCCGGGTTCTCCGGTTTCCTCCCACAGTCCAAAAACATGGATCAAGTCAATTGAATTCTCAAAATATTGCCCCATATAGAGTGTGTCTGTGTGAGTGAGTGTGTGCCCAGCGATGGATTGGCACCCTGTCCTGGGTCTATCTGCCCAGCGCCTGAGATGGGCATGGGGAACCCCACCGCGACCCTAATAGAGGATAAAGCGGGAGATAATGAATGAATGAATTTTGAACTCATTATTCCATCAATAATGGCATAATAGAACAGAAGCAGCAAAACAGGAGTAAACCATAATACTACCACCACCAAATTTGACAGATTCTATAAGTTTCATCCATCCACAAAACGTTCTTCCAATAACATTCTGGCTTGTCCACGTGATCAAACTGCAGACAAGTAGCAATATTTTATTTGGAGCGCAGTGGCTTTCTTCTTGCAACCCTGCCATTAGCCAATATAAGAGAGGCCTTCATTTACTTAAAACTAACTATTTATTTTAGGTTTATTTATCTTCCTTTATTCAGGTCATGAATCACTTCCACAAACTCATGTTGTGAAAAGCAGACTTTGAAAGAACCCTGTTCTGCATCCCATTGATTGTCATCCCATTGATTAAAATACCTGACTAATTCGATCTTCAAAATAACGGCTACATACGTTGGCCCTCGCAAATATGTCATATTGGATCATTCAAAATTCTTATTGAATAAATGACCAAAATTGATATTTTTTCCTTACTTGTTTACCTGGGTTTCCTTTATCTACTTAAGGTGTGAAAATCTAATGATATAGGTCATATAGAAATTCTGAGGGGTTTACAAACCTTCAAGCACCACTGTATATAATTTTAAATGTACAACATTTAAAAAAAACTTTTTAATGATTTGTCATGTTTGTCATGTCTCTTTCATATTCTTAGTATTAGACTGCTCTAGTTTTACATACCATCCATCTCATAGAGACGTCCTCTTATTCTTACAATAAATAATGTCTTGTAGATAAAAAACAAAAACTTGCAATAATGGCTCCAAAGCTCACATTTACCTCATTATTTAGATCATATTCCTATATGATCCCATTGATAAGATCGTTTGATGTTTTCTTACTGAAATTAAAACGAGGTAAATGCAGGCCGGTTCCCTGAATAACACTCAGGTTCTAATAAGCCTGAAAAGAAAGAGCTCAATAAAAATAGATTACTTTTTGTCAAAAGAAGCTATTTCACATGGACTGCTGTGGATAAGATCTTAATACTAAAAATGTGATTAAATACATATATAATTTTCACAGTTAATGGTAAATAGACCTTATTATAGAATATTGCATTTTGTATTTAGAGCAAAACATATGTATTGCACAGAAACAGAACAGGTTTGAAACAAGAACCTGCAATGTAGGTGTATTATGTAGTGTGAAACGTCTTGATCCCTTTTTTTCCACCTTTAATCAAACTCCTGTCTGGATACCCTTAATTGCTCTGTTCTCTGTCCTAAAAATAAATAACAGCTTATTTTTTTTGCTACGTCTGCATCAGATAAAAGCAATGTATATGGGTTTGTCATTACGGAGGTGATAAAGGATTGATGTTAACGAAGCTTTTTCCCACATTAGGCTGTTATTCATGATGTACACAGATTCTGTCATAACACTTGTTAGATAGAGAAAATGTTTTTGGTCCTATTTTAAACATGCACACTTTTTCACATTTCTTACAGTTTCACTTGGTATATTAGATAAATATTAAGACAATATAAATTCAATGTTAAATAAACACTTTCCATGCTCATTGTCACTTGAGCGCATCATAAAATATATTTTTCATTAAAATGACTCACACACAAATGGCAATTATTTTGTGTAACTGTCCCATTTACTATTTATTCCTTTTGTCACATAAGTTAAAATGTGTACTACTTGTTCCCTTGCTTTGTCTTTTCCACTGAAACTCCTCTATGTTCAAAAGTGTTTAAGGAGATTGTGAAGTTTCTTTCCATACTGCATTGCAAGACGAGAAGCTCATGTGATGTGGAAAACAACCTGAGGCCTGACATGTAGGAGATTAGAAAAACTGCACTGTAATTCCCTGCATATACAGTTTTGTTGAATGTTTAACACATTTTTATTTTATTTTATCGTACAGTAGTGTTCTGGAGTGTCGTCTTGTCTTCTCTAAGTCTGTATTGCAATGATCTATGAAGGACAGCTTATGTACACAAGTAGGATGCATTAAACAAAACAATAATAAAACAACTCAAAATACACTCAGTTAATGAGTGTGAATAGCTCTGTTAAATATATTTAATTTTGTCATTTATTGAGCTCTATATGCAAATATAAGACATGTATATTTACTTCTCATTAATCAGAATATATAAATAACAAAAATTCATGATCACATACACCATCTTGATACTGTCAAGTGTATGTGGCATACTTGTGAAACATTTATTGACTTTGCTTTACAGCGCAAAAAAAAAGAACAAAAAAAAAAAGTTTTGCCCCTGTACGGGTTCACGCCAAGGACTTTAGTTCCTTCACATTTACCAAAGACAAGCCATTATGTAAATTGGAGACTGTAAACTGTTACTGTCAGAATATACCCATTGATCTTGTCCTGAAGATGAAAATGTTAATTGATTAATAATGATTTGGTGCAGAACACTCCCATGGGACTCTGGAAGGAGTGAGGGTTATTATCCTTGCTCACTGAAACTTTGCAATTGATAGTCCTACACCTCAACCACTGAGCTACCACCAGCCATAAATCACAGTTTGCACAATATACCACAAGACCATAACACTTTCTGCTGGTAAAATGAAATATTCAGGAAGTAAATCAAACTTATATTAAACTGTTAAAACAATAAAAAAAAAGAACATCATTGCTTAATACTATGCATTATGTAAATTATTAATTCATTCTCTTTCTATTAATACTCTACTAGGTTTGCAGGGGGTTTATCATGCCCATCCACGGGAGAACGCGTTGGGCACTGGGCAGGTACACCCAGAACAGGGCACCAATCTATCGCTAGGCTTACACTCACTCTCTTTCAGTCAGTCACTATATAGGGTTATTTAGAGCATTATATAAAATTCGTTAATATTTAAAAATGCAAGTTTCTGGTGTGATATTACTAAAATAAAGATACTGAATATCTTGTTCTCAGAATAATACAGAACTGGTAACACTACGATGCAATAAAGTAAGGGCAAAATAAACCAGCACATGAATGTGAATCAGCAGTCAAAGTTTTATCATTTAATACTGAGAACAGTCACTTCACCAAGCCCACCTTCAAAATAGATTAAAAATATATAAGCAGACATCAACATCCTACAAAACATGGAAGAACATAGAACATTAAAATAAATAAGAATTAAAGCGCAGATTAAAGCGCAGATTCATATTCAAAGAGTAAGTTTAACTCATTTACAGAAAATAACCAAACTGCAAAAAGCCCAAATTAAACTGGTTAAAGATATCAAGTTCCAACAAATGAGGGAAAAATATGCTTTTCCTTCTGCCAGAGTCAAATATATTTTATCTTAACTTGCTATACATTTCATTCAGTATGAAATCTAAAAGTGATAAAGCAAAAAAAAAAAACTTTTGTAGCAATAAATAAAAAACTTAAAGGCTTTAGGATGTGGGATGCTTTTGGCTCAACTATAAGTTACATACAAGCAATGATTAGTTTCTACATTTATATTCAATTTGTGTAAAAGAAAAAATTAAATAAATAAAAAAGTCAAAGAAACCTTTAAAGCTGGATAAATAATTGAACAGTTTACTGCTGGACTGTGTTAACTGTTAATTAAGTCACCTATTTAGCTACAATATTTTTAAAAATAAAAATGTCAGTGTTGATATTGTTTAGTAAATAAAGTTAATTTCTTGATAAAAATCCACCGCAAATTTAATTTAAACACATTACATCCCATAAATCCAGGTTTGGTTTTGTCATAGTATTAATATTCATCATTATTCGATGCACATTAAGAAATGTATATATGCTTATAAACACCATTAAAACTGCATCATCCTCTTATGGACCAGGACCAGTATTAGCAAACAAATGCTAAAAACTTTCTTAGAGCAATACTGACTCTTTCATACATACAGAAGTGACATTACACATGTTCTTTTAGACATCAAGTGTGCTTCTATTATTGGCCTAAAAGTGTTGTTTTATCATTAAGCTAGGGTTAGAAGCAGTAAGCTTAAATAGCGACATCAATGAAAGATTGAAAAGAGTGAATCTTTTATGAGGTGCAGCTTATATCTTGAACATGCATTTAAGATGAAGGTTCTGGGTGATAATTTTTAAACCATTTTAGCTTTCAGTAAAAAACTGAAAAAGCAAGTAGGTAGCTTTGGAAAAGCTCTGTCAAAGATTTATTTGCCTTCAAACGAATTCCAAAGTAATAATGAAAAGGGAAAATGCCATTAAAAACATGACATCCCTGAAAACTGTACAACCCAGTTCTCTGTTTGGAATCTTCCATCTGTACATGACATTGACGTTCACTCTGTACATCTATACAAGAAATACAGTTTAGCCTCCGAGCTAGTATTTAAACTAAAATTAGAAAATATATGTATTATATAATGAATAGATATAATGAGCCTGCAAATATAATGAATAAAACCAGTGTCAACCAAGCAAAACTAAAAATAAAAAAAAACACAAAGTGTCCTGCCATTCATTTGGTATTTACACATTTACTGCATCATGATGTGGGACTGATGCCCGAAGATTGAATTCTGACACCAAATCACGAAACATAGACTCCAATATAGGTTGCAATAATGTCTATTTTGCGTCAGTAGTTAACCAGGAAAAAAACAAGTCCTTCCTATCCATTTATGCTACATTCTCCCGCTCTTCAGAAAGCCCTTTTGAGAGTTTCTTCACCTTGTTAAGGCTTTCCCCGATGGCTGTAGATGTGGTTACTCTGCCAAAAGAACAGATGAAAAAACTGTAATTAAACACAGCTAGTGTGGTGTGTTGCACCATCAAGTTCAGGGTTTTAATATCAGGTCCACTGACGTTACCAATGTGGGTCCTTGAGCATGACCCTTAACATGTTGCTTTATAGTGAACTTGTGTTCTGACTAAGTCAAGTGAGCCTGCTAAATGACCAGATCTAAATGTAATGGTTGAATGCTGGGCATTATTTGTGGTTAATTCGAATACAGCCATTTATGAAAGTGACCACAGATTAATCAGCCAAAACAGATTTTAGCCAAATCAACGTGCATCAAGATGTAATACTGAAGAGAAGTTATAAAATTATCTGATCTACACATATACACCTCAATACACACAATCCAGGTTTAGTGACATGTTAGTTTAATAGTACATATTTTTAACATTTCAAAATCACACGCAACATTTCAAAGACTACTCTGTTGTAATTATCGATCGATAGATAGATAGATAGATAGATAGATAGATAGATAGATAGATAGATAGATAGATAGATACACACACACCTGTACACATTTTTCCCATTGTAATCATTTGCAAAACTATTCTCCCATCTCCATTTAAGCATTTTTAAGGCATGTAATTCATGAAAAAGTTCTCAAAACATTGCAAGTTTCTACCCACTAAACTGTATCTATTATGAAACCCAATGCAACTCAAACAATTATTATTATTTTTTTTTTACTTTGAACTGTTTAATAGCGCACGTGCCTGAGAATCTTGTACTCCTTATTATAAAGAACCGAATGCTTATTAATCCGATGTTATATATAACAACTAAAATAAAGTTGTTACAATTAGAGTCATTTCTTTTTAAGATAATAAATAAATCTGGTCTTGTGAAAATGATAGCAAAAGATTCATGTGACCAGCTGTGAGCCTGTTGGCTTTTGGTTTACTTTAGAAAGCACAGCTGGTTTGGCCAGGCAGCAGCTCTGGGCTGCACTAAATGGTAAAAAGGTGGAATAGCAATCAGAGGGGCAGCTGCTCCACTTCCTTCAGTAGCACCTGTACCTCCTTCTCCAGGGAAATCCCAACCAAACATGGTTTTTAATAAAGAGTCAGAGCTGACTAGCCATTGATGAACACTGTAACAGGGACCAGGCCACCCACAAAACATGCAGATTAATATTTTAGAATATTATGATTATTATTAAGTTATTATTATTATAAGTTTTAAGGTTTGATGCTGCTTGAGTAAAGTATCAATATAAATACATTTTTGTGTGATTTTAAGCAAATAGAGTTTGAGAACCCATCTTTTTAGGATTTTGTGATCTTGTGTTACTTCACTGACTTAATCCTCGTCAAGACGTCTGTTGACCTAATTTTAAAATTTAATCTGATGCCAACTTTGTACATAGAAAGGGCAAGGAGATAAACTAAAATAAAGTTTTGGTCAGGTTATAAAACTGCAGCCAACATTGATATAATAGTTTCATGAAGAACAAGCTTTTGATCAGCCACACTCATAAGAGATGCTTGGCACAAATGTATTCAATTATTTTAGGCAGTGTCCTTTATCCTCAATCAATCATTCCTCCATTTCTTTTTGACTCAGTGAGCTCAGCCAACTCTTCGTCTCTCTCTCTTTACAAAAAATAAGAATATAGGCCATCAAATCGCCTCCTGGCCTTTTCAATGTAGAGAAATGGACTGAGCAAGCTGGGCTCAGGGACAGATTGCCCCAAGGCAGATGGAAGAAAGGTGGGATGGAAAAAGTGCAGGAAAAAAGAATAAGGACACATGTGGCTAGCTATTTCTGGGTATATTTTTAGAAGAGAAAAACAAAATAAGGAAGGTACTAAGGAAGGTATTTAGATGAAGTGAGGTAAAATAGAGCAGCAGAATTAAAGCTAGTAAAAGAGAGAAGAAATAGACTAAAATATGTCATGTTATTCTGAAAAAGATTATGAAAAATGTTTAACAACCAGTCACATACTAGGTTCCAAATTTTGGGAAAAAAAAGGTAACAGACAGCAAAATATTTATGTCTAATTTTAGTTTGTTCAGGTCGGTGTGATGTTGAATATGCAACTGTTTTTTCTCTAAAATGAGTTGGCAACATCAACCTGAACCACCTTCATGATGAATTGGAGTAGCTGTGCAGAGGTGGCTGTGGATACTGTAGGCATGTTCACTGCCAGTTAGGAATTATGAGTCTATATTTCACTGTATGCAGACATATCCTGATAAAAAGACAGAGATTAAACTGTTGCCACATTAAGACTTTGTATCCGTAGTTGTCATAATATCTACTTGGACATGTAATGTAAGTATAATGTATATAAGTATTTAAAATCATACATCTTGTTCCAAAACCATATAAAGTTATTATTTATTTTATGAACAGGCCACTTGTTTTTTCTGTCCCAAGACATCTCTATGAACCTTTCAAAACCTTCTGAGATGTCAATGTGATCTTTTACAAATTGCAGACAGGTAGCAATGTTCAGGAAGCAGTGGCTTTCTCCTTACAACCCTGCCATGCACACCATTGTGGTTTGGGGTTTTTATTAGTGAACTTGTACATGAACAGGAAACCGGAACAGGAACTGGAAAAGGTTTTTTAGTTGTTTAAAATGTATATCTTATTGCTTTTTAACATTGCAGACTACATATGTCTTTGTTGGTTGACCACTCAGTAGAAAAACAATAAATGTTCTGATTGTAAATTGATGCAGTTTACATCTTTGAGAAGGTTTTGTAAATGTTTCAGACTGGGGAACAACTCTAAGATATGTTCTTTATTTGGGCCATGACACCTTCCCACAAACCTGTGAATTCAGACTTATTTCACACCTTACATACACCTCAATATTTTTCTGTCTTATGAAAAAAAAGGCACCCCGTTGAGTGTCCACCAATTTGAAATCACATTAAATTACATATTTAAATGACCATGGATAACATGTATTCATTTGCTTCTTTTTAGAACTGTTAAAAACATAATAAAGTTTTCAGGTCAAATTTATGCAGAAATATAATAAATTCTAATGGTTTACTAACTTTCAGTTACGCCTGAAAATTAACATACTTGTGTTTTATACATCAGAACATATATTACAATTCCTTTACAATTAGCGTGAGTAAATATCTTACACGTCATCCATTTCCATGTCCTCTTCATCCTCCACAGACAACAACAAATAAGGGTTGGAAGATGCTGGCTGGAACTTGTGGCCCGTGAGAACAAAAAAGGTAAGCGTGGCCAGCTCATCCAAAAGCTGCAACAAATACAGTGTTTCAGTTTCATAAAATCACACAATTGTTCTTTCAGCACATGTATCAAATGGGAAACAATACTTTCTAAAAATGAAAATCAGTGTTTTGTTAATTCAAACCTTTATCTAATATAATTTTTTTATACATTTTTTTATAGTTTGGGTACTGAAGTTTTGTGTAGGGCAAAATTATCTGACTTTCCTATTAGTAATGTGCCACATTTTTTTAGGAGACAGATCTGGACTGCAGACATGAACGCTATTTCTACAAAGTAGCACTGTTAAAACTGCTGCATGAGCCCTGGCATTATCCTGCTAAAATAGGCACGAGGTCTCAGGTTTCATCTTAATGGCAATGTATGTCTGCAAAATGCCAATTATAAGCCTGAACAATAACGGTAACTTTAAATATATATATATATGCAGATCACCCATACCATGGGCACTGATATGGTATTTTACAAACAGGCTAAATTGTCTTTTTCTTCTTTGATATGTGGAATCTAATGTTGGCTAATCCCAAAAACAACCAAAACATTAATTCTTTTTGTTTTGGTTATATGACTTAAACCAAATAAATCTGAATGTTATTTGTGTGCAACATTTTGGCATGGTTTCCACTTTTGCCTAGCATAGCATTATGTTATCATGTTAATTGACAAATGTAGCCATGTACATCATTTCTTAAATCAACAGCTCCTGAAATTCAGCAGCAGTGCCCACATGGAAAACTCCTTTACAAAATTTGTCAGAATACAGAGAACCATGCGCCATCATTGCTTAGAAATACTAAACCTTACTCACTAATTTTAAAGACAATTCTTACCCATAAGTTGAACTGTTAGTTGTGGAATTGTAACAAGTTTGTGTTCGATGGTGATGAGCTTCAGCAAATACTGGTGCATTACATCATGAAACATATCCATTACCATCCAAATGGGACATAGTTTTTCCCAATTGTTAAATACGCACACCTGATCAACACACAATCTGTACAATCTTTGTTCACCCAAGGTTTCGTTCTTAAAATAACAGAACAGAGTTTTTTTTTCTTGCCACTGTTGCTTCGGCTTGCTTTTTGTGGATTTCAAGGCTTATAACACTGTAAAGCTGCTTTGTGACCTACTACTGTAAAGAGCGCCATTTTAAATAAATTACTTGAACTTCATGTCTTTCCACCAGTGTAATCCTGCTGACCCCTGTCCTTAACTAATAGCACCAACAATGTGCATATCAGCATCAGAACAGACTGGAGCACAACAGTAAGTTTGAGGTGTTGATTTGATTCCCCAAATTTTAAGTCAGGCCGTGGGATGTTTCAGATAAAAAAGTTGGATCCATAAAGGTCCCCTCAAAAACTAAAGTATTTGATAACTCTGCTGCAAACACCATGGTGAAGTCCATACTTTAATGGTTCAGGGCTGTTTTGGCAGCAACACAACATAATATTGAGAAAGTAGACATAAATGTTATATGCGTGTACAGTGTGTATAATGTGTAGAAGTCCCTATACATTTGTTCATGAGTAATGTAAACCAATGTTGAATATTTTTCAACATTGGTTTACATTATAAGTTTGCATATATATGAATACCATTAAAATAATATTATAAAATAATTTTCTTATTGCCAGGAAAGTAAGACAATAATTATCATACACATTTTAATTTCATACAGTAATTAGAAATATAAAACTGTACAATTTCTTTTAATTAAATTAGGTCTTCTCCTCCTTGGATCACCACCTTACCGTGGTGGAGGAGTTTGCGTGCCTGAATGATCCTAGGAGCTATGTTGTCTGGGGCAAAAAGCCCCTGGCAGGGTCTCCCAAGGCAAATTGGTCCTAGGTGACAGGCCAGACAAAGAGTGGTCCGAAAAAAAACCCTATGAAAAAAGACAACGAGAACACGTGCCCGATATAGGGTTATCGGGGCCCCACCCTGGAGCCAGGCCCGGGGATGGGGTTCGTCAGCGAGCGTCTGGTGGTCGGGCACTTCCCCATGGTGCCCGGCCGGGCCCAGCCCGAAGGAGCTACATGGGTTCCCCCTCAAATGGGCTCACCAACTGTGGGGGGGGTAGTAATAGGGGTTCGGTGCAGTGTGGATCGGGCGGTGGCCGGAGGCGTGGGCCTGGGCGTCGCGATCCTCGGTTGCTAAAATTGGCTTTCGGAACTTGGAACGTCACTTCACTGGCAGGGAAGGAGCCTGAGCTTGTGCGGGAGGTTGAGAGATACCAGCTAGATATAGTCGGGCTCACCTCAACGCACAGCTCGGGTTCTGGGTCCAATCTCCTTGAGAGGGGCTGGACTCTGTTCTTTTCTGGAGTTGCCCATGGTGAGAGGCGTCGGGCA
>JAFMOD010000949.1:62641-79354 GCA_019802435.1 Corydoras maculifer
GGATCGGTTTGCAGCCGAGTGTGAAGCGGCTGGGATGAGAATCAGCACCTCCAAATCTGAGGCCATGGTTCTCAGTCGGAAAAGGGTGGAGAGTCCTCTCTGGGTCAGGGATCAGATCTTGCCTCAAGTGGAGGAGTTTAAGTATCTCGGGGTCTTGTTCACGAGTGATGGTAAGATGGAGCGTGAGATTGACAGACGGATCAGCGCGGGGTCAGCAGTGCCAGGAGAAAGGAGCCAGTTGAGGTGGTTCGGGCATCTGGTAAGGATGCCTCCTGGGCGCCTTCCTAGGGAGGTGTTCCAGGCAAGTCCGGCTGGAAGGAGGCCCCGGGGACGACCCAGGACACGCTGGAGGGATTATATCTCTCAGCTGATCTGGGAACACCTCGGGGTTCCCCCAGTCGAGCTGGTGGAGGTGGCTGGGGCGAGGGAGGTCTGGGTCTCCCTACTTCGGTTGCTGCCCCCGCGACCCGAACCCCGGACAAGCGGAAGACAATGGATGGATGGATGGATAAATTAGGTCTTTAAATTTGGTTAATGAAACAACTTTACAATACAAAAAAACACTGTGTGATTATTTATTTGAAATAAATTAGGCCAGAAGAGGTCTGTGAAAAACAAGTGTACCTTTAGAATACAGCTATTAGTCTGTTTAAGTCAGGTCCTGTTAATCATATGCTAATGGATAACTGATCATTAGCAAGTGTGATCACTTCTACAAAAACAGATGGTATTTGCTGTTCTGGAGTATTTAGGTGTGTATTAACACGGTGTCATGGGAGAGAGACTTGACACAGACATGAACAATGATCAAAAAAAAGTATTCCTTGCTGCCACTCAATCTCAAGAGTGTTCGTGACATTTTCAGTAAATTTAAAGTCGTTTCACAACAAGAAGTATTAGCTAAATGTGAAAAACTTACAAGGTGAGTGACACTTCTTAGTCTTCTCTTCTCTCTAATTGACTCTTATTAGTGTGAAAAGTTGAGGTTGACATAAAAACAGGACCTGACTAATACAGAATCCCTCCTAATAGCTGTTAATGTATTAACATACATTTGTCTAAGTATTGTATGTGGACATTATGTGTGACATCATGTATACGGTCAACTAATACTACTCCTGGTGCTCTTTGAAATTTTGGTACAAGTCCGCACGTTTTTGCGAGATGCTCTGCCATCATGTATGCATGTAAGTAGCTCAATGCATGCTTTTTTTTCAAAAGGTGTTGGATACTGGTAAAGGCACTGAAAGTGGTAGTAGCTTTATTTTTTTTGTTATGTTTTGCAGCAGGGATAGGATGCAGAACACTGTGTGCACACCCCCCCCCCACCCCGTGACACATCAACACAAGTCGTTAGCACTACTGTTCTAATTACTGATACTTTTAGAACCATTTTTAAGCCACAATTTCTAAAAAAGTATATGTATACTCAATACTTCCCTCAAATTTTTCATTAATTATGACCTGAAATATCTTAAATTACAAAATCGTGGGGTACCAGAGAACTTGATATTTTAAAAATGTCAACATTCTGAACATCAAGGACATTTATGACCAATGAATTACTACATTGACACATTAAAATGGCATATACTTTAAGTAATAAATTGGTACAGTAACGCCTTCATATGACAAAGATCTAAAATCACTAGTAGCGCACAAAAATGCACAATAATATAGATAGTAAAACTAAACTATTGTTTTCTTTTCTTCCTTCAAATCCATGGTTTATTATTGTCAATCAATGAAAGCTGGATGGAAACCATCAAAAATTTCTATTATTTTATCATCAACATGAATGAGTAAATGTTAATCCTACCATTGTACCACTGCAAAAAAAGAAAAATGTAATGCCAATAGCTGAACCAGAATAGGTCATTTAAAGAGTATAGCAGCAAAATAAAAATTGAAAAATGTTCTTACTTACTTGGTAAAGCCATTTCCACTGGAAGGGCACAATGACCTTGATGAGGATGGCGATGATACGGGTGAAGTAAATATAGCAAACAATCTGTGATGTGACAGGAAGGATTTACATTTACATTTAGCAGACGCTTTTATCCAAAGGGATTTACAAATGAGAACACCACAAGTCAGAAGCTATGAAGAAAACCAACTATACTGTAAATTCATCAAAGCTGAATGTTATTCGATGCCGCGGCACACGCCCCCCCCTCCCCCCCCCCTTTTTTTTACAACAGATTTAACACTGGCTTCATGCACAAATTAGCAAAGCACACACAAAAACAAATACAAGTAAATACATAAGCTAAATATGGGGACAGATTTTCTTGATCAACAACTACATACTAGATATTTTAAATTTAAGTTAATGTTTTTGACTTTAACATTAAAGCATGTGTCTGTTCATAAGTCTGCTATGAGCAATAAAAGCGGCCTCTAAAGCAAAGTTGGTGTGGGTTTTTACAGATCTCAAACCTCTGTGTACTATTATATACATATCCAAGACTAAGATGACAGCTACTAAATGTTCTTTCTAACCATTGCATGTTTTATAAAGGATTCCAGTCTAATAGGATCAGGTATGTTATACTTTTTTCCTTACAAAATTCACTTTGTGTTTCATTTAGCCATCATTTGGCTTACTATGATTTCTCCCTGGTTGTTATATGTATATTGCAGAGCAGCAGATAAAGGCTGTAGTGCCAGCAATGTAGTCATCAATTCTCAACACTACTCAGAACGTTATTTCAAAATGCAAAGTGCCTATATATAGATACATACAAGGTATTATGGAACACAATTAATCGCAGTAGCATAATATGTTGACTAAAAATCATACAATGAGTAGCAATGACTCTGCTCAAAATATTCTAAATGTTTTTTAAAAAATTGTTATATTAAGCCACATATCCCTTTATATGAATAATTCTATAGATGACACTTTTCTCAAACATGATTCTTTTTGTCCAGATGGCTGAAACTAATAAAAGAACCTTAAACATCAGTGCTTCCAGATCTCAGAGGAAATTATCATACATATTCAGACACACCAAGTTATGAATAGATGAATATAAATCACTTCTGTCGTTGTTCAGGTCAAGCAGATCAAACATTCAATATGAAGCTTGAAGTAAGGATTAAATTTACAAAGAACATGATCTTAAGTAAATTTTTCATAAGAAAGCATAAGATTGTAAAATGTGTAAAGACAGGGAACATGCAAGGTGAAAAGACTTGTTTCAACATTTACTGTTCAGTTAATTAGTTTAGTACCATAATAGACCTCTTACTGACTGCTCAAATGATCAACACTAAACCTGTATTGATGTTCAATTCATTATTATTTTTTTATTATTATTTTAATGAAACACTAGTATTACTTATTTATTAATACTGTGCAAGACTTCACATTTTTTTTCAAAACAGCTGGATATGTTCTGTCTTTCATAAATGTACAAAAGAGTCATCATTGGTATCATGTACGAATTCAGCTCAAAAAAGTATTTTCACTGATCTCCAAACAATTAAGCCACAGTTAAATTTACTGAAATCACTGAAACTTTCTTTTTTTGTGCTTTAATGGGAACATGAGTTCTTTTTGTGTGACTTTATGTACTGTACTGCTGCCACAATCATATAATTACAAGAACATATAGCATAAATGAGTAGGTGCAAATGTGTTTCTAATAAAGCGATCATTACAAAAATGGCTGTCAGTTGTAAAAGGTTTGATTGCTGGGGAAGGTTCAAATGCTCTTTATAAATTAATGAGCTTTACTATCCAAACATAACTGAATACATCATTAAAACAGGATTATATAATTAAAACGTGTTCTAATTAGAAAGTCAGGTGATAAACTGTAATGAAGTCTTAAATATTTCTTAAACTTTAACAAAAAGATTTTCTGTCATATTCTTTCAAAAACAGTCGCTTTTGATTTGAAAACACCAAGGCAAGGCAAATTAAAGCATTATTGGACAACATCAGATGGGCTCATATGTGAATGTGGCTCTTTAAATATAAGAGAATGTCAATAATTATAACCATGATATGATGACTTATCCATATACATCATACCAGGTAGTATTTTTTACTAGAATACAGAAAAAAGTAATTAGTTAACTTCTTTATCATTTAACATAAAACAATGACATTATTGCCTTGAAAAATTTTAATCTTACTTTAAGATATTAATCTATTTAAGCTGTTTATACTTTAATATAACCAAACTACTCCAAAATATAAATAAATAAAATGATAATAATAATAATAATAATAAGTTCAGATTCTGTAGAACCCTCCCTGTGCTCAAGGTAACTTTATAAATATAAAACAAAAAGAGAATAAGATTTAAGTTTTTGTTACTGCAAACAATAAGCCTTCTTTTTAGATGTAGTTATAATAACTATATGTAAAGGAGTCTTACAATAGGTCAATACAAACACATTACAGTTTCTCTCTTGGATCTGCTTGGATATTAGCTTCAGCCTGTCAAGTAAATAAAATGCATCATGTAAAGCTTAAATGCATATTATGCTCATTGAGCGGAGAAACCTTTTCATACTAGACTCGAAATTAAACTCTTATTTTATTGTAAAGCAATAGAATAGAAAACAAATGTGTGTCCCTTTAAACATAAGCTTGATTACCATGAATAAAAAAAGAGAAATTCAGTAAATAATGTTATCACTTACCATGACATAGTAATGTCTAAACAGCTTCAGCTGAGCCAGATTGATTGCAGCTTTTAAATAAGACAAAAAGAAACAAAACCACTCATTTATAAGACAAGAGGTGAATAACAAGCAGTTAGTTAACACATTGCAATTTAGATAGAAATGCTCTGTGACATCTGTTTTCTTATTTTTACACCAGTTATTCTGCAGTAGACTTAAGTGGGACAGACACAGTGGGGATCTGGGAATAACCTCTTCTAAATCAAGCAATAACACACACGTCACCATTTTTTAAATTTCTCACACACCTCTATAACTATTATGGTCTAGTTTCGCTCTATGGGATAGTGCCATTTGATTTTAGGGATAATCCATCAAGTGCTCAACATTCTTCTTTATGCTTTGTGATATTCTTCAATGAATGTCATGTTGTGGGGCTATGGGAATCTAAACAAATAAAGTTTTGTATATAGAATTTAAAAATGAAAGAGTAGTACTATAAACAATGTATTATGGTAACAATGTGTTTAATGTAAGAAACACTGGATAATACAAAAATATTTTACATTTTAGAAGTCTTAGTAATTATAACTGTTATAACACAGTCTAAAAGAGTGTCTAAAATACAATGTTTTGGTTCAACTATTTGCTGTCATCATAAAAATTGTGAGGCAGTATTAAACATGTCATTGTGTGCTTTGAATGTTTTAAAGAATAGTGAAAAACAAAACCCATAGTTTAACGGCACCACATACACAGCCTCAATTAGCACTGGTATTTTTGGAGCTTACAAGTGTCTAAATGAACTAGCCCATAAACAGTAAAGTGTCGTTTGTGGTATATATAGTGTGTAAAACTGACTAAAATACATCACCTTCAAGCAGTAAAAAGACCACACTGCCATTAAGGATTACCTCAAGAGAGCAGAATATAAAATCAAGCAATAAACTGTTTGATCGGTTTATTTAAAGGAGTGATGAGTGATCACGTTACATTAATTAACTATATTAGATAATTATTTGAACTTTCAGAAAATTTCAGAAAACAAACATATAAGCCTGTTTTAAACTGAATCTTATGCTATTTGCCATAAAAAGAGAGAAATAAATAAATATTAAAAAAGTTGCAGTCACAGACTTTACATTAGAATTTGTATTCCTTCTGTTTGTTTAAAGCTAAGGCAATATACATACATATCTTGATATGTTCTCTTTACATGGCAGTCTGTCTGAAACCAATTTATAGATGCATATCACAATATTTACTTCCCCTAGTATGAAGACCAAATTAAATTAAATTATTTTCCTTACTTAACCTAGTTTAAAGCATTCAGTCCAAATATTTTCATACATTTAGGTAAGGTCGTCGTTTAAGTATTTTATTTTTGCATAATGGCGACATCATGCGCTCAATTTAGATATTGCAGATTTTTTTTAACGTTAACGGTAAAATGTAGAACCGATTAATAGCTTGGGTACAGAGCCCCTAAAGGGACATGAGCAAAAAAATAAATACATAAAAAATAATAATAAAAAAAAGAAAACATTTATTATATTTCATATACATACACACATACATATGTATATATACACATACATATATATATATATATATATATATATATATATATATATATATATATATATATATACACACACACACACACATTATATAAATATATATATATATAAAAATATATATATATATATATATATATATATATAAATATATATATATATATATATATATATATATATATATATATATATATATATATATATATATAAATAAATATATATAAATATATATATATATAAATATATATAAATATATATATATATATAAATATATATAAATATATATATATATATATATATAAATATATATATATATAAATATATATATATATAAATATATATATATATAAATATATATGTATAAATATATATGTATAAATATATATATATATATATATATATATATATATAAATATATATATATAAATATAAATATATATAAATATAAATATATAAATATAAATATATATAAATATATATATATAAATATAAATATATATAAATATATATATATAAATATAAATATATATAAATATATATATATAAATATAAATAAATATATATATATATATATATATATATATATATATATATATATACTGTATATATATATATATATAGCCAAGTCATCTAATGACAGTCATACACCCAAATTAATGCACATCCACACAAAGGAAAAGTTTCACCACTCCAATTTACACAAGACATCTTTTTAGTCAGCTGGACACTTTTGCCTTTAATAGAAAAAAAATCAACCTGAAGCAACACATGTTTTAATGATAGGCTGAAGGTGAACATGTTGTAAAATACACAACACATTTGCAGTTATTTAAATACCATGCTTACCTTTCCCATCTGTGGCTGATGCCTCTTGTAAATGCCTGATGGACCTGTCAGTAAATATTTTATATCTTCTATTAATCATAATTAAAGCAAACATAAAACACTGTATGCAATCCCACTAATTTCAAACCATCAGACCAACGCACTGTAAAAATGTGCGTACCAGACAACAGGGAATAGGATGGCTCCACAGCACAACATGTCTACCAGGAAGAGGATCTCCATCCATAAACCATACTCACTGGACCCTTCCTCAGTTGACTCGATGATGATGTATGCCACATTTGCCAGCACCTAGAATTATTACAGCAACACTGGTTAGAAATGTGCAGCATTTATTGTTATCTAATTTCTTTAAACAAAAATTCATTTGTTGGCATAATTTTACATCAAATATTTGAGCAATCGCCATTTAAAATGGGGAAGGGAAAAAAAAAAGAAAAAGTTCTGTGAGCGCTCATGTTTTCACTCCACAATGTATTTATGGACCATGTGATGCGCAATAAAGCAAAGCATATCTTTAAAAAAATTCCGTAAGCAAGGTCTCAAAACTTCTATATGCATCTTCATATTGTCATTTTGCAGATGTAGATTAAATAAAATTAAATAAAATCTTCAAATCGTACAGCCTCTATAAAAGTCAATACATAGTATAAATAAATGTTGTACCTGTAATGGGATGACAATCATAAAGATTTTCTTCTCTTTGTCTGAAAGAATGTGTTTCACAAAGGCCCAGCCAGTTCCTATCAAGGCTATGGTAATAAATAACAGGGCTCCCTTTAACCTGCAGAGGAAATATTTAAAATCTTTAACACAACCACATGGAATTATAAATTACCTTACATTTAATATATAATATTACATTTAATAACTTACAGGTGGGTGATATAGTAAACCACAGCCCAGCCTTCTATAGGAAATCCTTGGTTGGAGATGTAGTAGTAGTCTATCTGTAAAATTATTTATAAATAATTAATTATATACAAGTATTAATGCTTTAGTTGTGACCACTTTGTAGGTTGTAGTTATCACCATTAAAATCACCATTATTTTTAGCTAAATCTACAAATTTATTACTGTACATACATCGACCAGGGAAAATATTATGATTACTTTTCTTGATTATTTTTGGTCCCCTTTTGGGAATCAAAACAACTCTGGCTCATTGAGGCTTGGACTCTTCTAGACGCCTGAAGGTGTGCGATGATGTTAGCAGCAGATCCTTTAATTCCTGTAAGTTTTGAGATGGTGATTCATGGATTAAAGAAGTTTGTCAAGATACATTTTTGGAGGCCAAGTCAACATCCCAAACAGATCAATGTGCCCCTTAAACATTACTGAACCATTTTTGCTTTGAGGGACTATCCCACTAAAACAGGCTACAACCATAAGGAATACTCTGGCTATTAAGTGTGAACATGGTCTGTAACAATGCTCTGTTAGGTGCTGTGTCCAAGTAACAACATGAATGCTGGACCCAAAGTTTCCCAGCAGAATATTGCCGCCAATGCATCACAATACCGCCACCAGCTTGCCTGCTTTTCATAGGGCATCGCTGGTCCAGTGTGTTTCTAAGGTAAGTGACAGTCACCTGGCTATTTACATGATAGAACAAGTCAGGTGTTTGTGTAGGAAGTAACTGCTGTAGCTTTGGATAACCTGTTGTACTTCGTAGATCTGCGTGTTGTAACCCCTAGAGTCACAGTAATATTTTATCTTAATCGTTGTTATATTGAATAGTCTATTTGGCCGTTCTTGTTATTAGATATTAACACTACTGTCGGTCAGTTAGGATATAACTGTATATAGAATAACTGGTTTCGGTCTACTGGCTATTTGCACCTTGTGTTGAACGGCTGATTGTTCCGGAGGGGGCGTGACCTAGTTTCAGCCACGCTATTTAAGAATCGTAGATACGCTGACGCGACAGCGGAAGCGACAGCCTCTCGTGTTCCGCCTCTCGCGTAAAGACCTATTCGTGTAAAGACCTGCGAGTCTACCTGCGTGAGTCCACCGAGCAAGGACAACGACAAGGCAACTAAGTAGTCTCTAAGTAGTCGTTTCATTTTCCTTTCTCTTCAGCATGTGTTTTCAGTTCATCCCTGTCATTTCCTCCTCACACAGACGCTCCTTTCCTCAGAGGAGTAGGTGCACTCTTGCACACCTGCGAACTCTGCAGCAGGTGAATACAAGCGAACCCTTCACCTTCTCTGCAGGCCTATGGAATTGTCAGTCCGCCACAAAGAAATCTGATTTCATTCCTGCCTTTGCCGCGCATGCTGGTCTTCAGGTTTTAGTCCTCACTGAGACGTGGATTCGTCCCAAGAATTCCGCGACACCAGCTGCCCTTTCAACGAATTTCCACTTCTCTTACTCTCCTTGTATCGGCAAAAGAGGAGGTGGTACAGGTTTGCTTATCACCCGCAAATGGAAATTCTCTCCTCTTACACTTTTATCAAACACTGTCTCATTTGAATTCCATGCACTGACAATCACTGAACCGGTTAAATGTCATTTTCTTGTCATCTATCGCCCCCCAGGTCAACTAGATAACTTCGTTGAGGAATTTGATATGTTATTATTATCTCTCCCAGATGATGGTTGTCCTCTTGATGTCCTCGGTGATTTCAACATTCACTTACACTGACCGTACGCCACTGACTTTCTTGATCTCATCTCCAGCCTGGCCCTCCATCTACTTCGCACCTCAGCTACCCACCGGGCTGGCAACCAGCTCGACCTCATCATGACGCGCTCATGTCTTTCTTCAGACATACACAGCACTCCACTTCATGAATCAGACCACTTCCTCATACAGTTCTCTGTCTCTCTTCCACCACCTCCCGTGTTCATCAGTAAAACATCTCAGGTACTTCACAATCTTAGCGCTCTCTCTAATACACTCTTTGCTGACTTGGTTACAGATGCCCTTCGTAGCATCGGTAACTTCTTAACCCTTGACACCAACACTGCATCAAGCACATTCTGCTCCACCTTAGCTTAATGTCTTGATCAGCTGTCCAAAATCCACCAGGAAAACACACAGTTCTCAGTCCAATCCCTGGCTCACAGAGACGCTTCGGAAGCAACGTACTTCTCTTCGTTCCGCCGAAAGGAAATGGCGTAAGTCCGGTCTGTCTTCAGATTTAGAAACCTACCAGTCCTCGCTTGCCACTTTCTCGAAGGATGTAACTGCTGCTAAATCCTTGTTCTTCCAGTCCAAGGTAACATGCATCTCAGATGCCCGCACCTTATTCAGTACCTTCAACTCACTACTTACTCCTCCCTCTCCCCCTCCTAACACTTCTCTGTCAGCTGATGTCTTTGCAACTTTTTTTACAGAAAAGATTGAGGGCATCAGCAAACTCTCTTACTCACCATCCCCACAACACTACATCTCACACATCCAGCCATCCAACCCTCTCCTCCTTCTCCCCTGTCACAGAATCTGACGTCTGCAAAATTCTCCTTGCCAGTAACCCAACTACTTGCCCCCTTGATTCCATCCCATCCCACCTTCTTCAATCCATCGCCTCCTCCATCACACCAGCTCTGACACACTTCATAAACTCCTCCCTCACCTCTGGGACTTTTCCAAATTACTTCAAACAAGCCATAGTCAAACCCCTACTCAAAAAAACCTACGCTCAACCCAAATTTGGCCGAGAGCTACAGACCTGTTTCTCCCTTACCTTTCCTGTCTAAAACACTTGAACGGGTGGTATCCACACAGGTCTCCACATTTCTTAATCAGAACAATCTCCTTGATCCCAATCAGTCCGGTTTTAGATGTGGTCACTCCACGGAGACAGCATTGCTCTCTGTGATTGACTGACTTAAAACTGCCAAAGCCAAATCGCAATCCTCGGTCCTCATTTTGTTAGACCTTTCCGCAGCTTTTGATACAGTAAATCATCAGATTCTACTGTCAACTCTAGCTGAATAAGGCTTTTCTGATACGACACTTGAATGGTTTCGATTCTACCTCACAGGAAGGACCTTCAAAGTGTCATGGAATGGGGAGATCTCTAACTCTCACCAAGTACGCACTGGTGTGCCTCAGGGCTCTGTACTTGGTCCTCTCCTCTTCTCACTATACATGACATCACTGAGCACGGTCATCCAGGCGCATGGTTTCTCTTACCACTGCTATGCTGATGACACTCAGCTTCATCTGTCTTTTGCCCCTGACGACACCACCATCTTAAATCGGGTATCTGCCTGCCTCACCGACATATCTGTTTGGATGAAGGCCCGTCATCTCAAATTAAACTTAGAAAAAACAGAGCTTCTCATTATCCCAGCTAAACCCTCAATCCATCACGACCTGACCTTCCAAATTGATGGCTCCACAATCTCCCCAGCCGATTTGGTCCGGAACCTTGGTTTCACAATAGACTCCCACCTTAAACTCTCTGATCATGTTATCAAAACTGCCCATTCCTGTAGATTCCTCCTTTACAACATAAGGAAGATCAGACCCTTTTTGACTGAACATGCTACCCAATTGCTTGTTCAAGCCCTAGTCCTATCCCGGCTCGATTATTGTAATGCGCTACTTGCCGGTATCCCAGCTTTCACAATCCGACCTCTCCAA
Organism: Corydoras maculifer; assembly: GCA_019802435.1. NCBI lineage: Eukaryota > Metazoa > Chordata > Actinopteri > Siluriformes > Callichthyidae > Corydoras > Corydoras maculifer. Next base: position 74,303 of record JAFMOD010000949.1, read on the forward strand.
CTAATTCAAAACTCTGCAGCCCGACTTGTGTTTAACCAGCCCAAGCGAACTCATGTCACTCCTTTACTCACTTCCCTCCATTGGCTCCCTGTAGCTGCTCACATTCAGTACAAGGTCACTGATTCTAGCATACAGAACCATTGCTGGATCTTCCCCCTCCTACCTTCACTCCATCTTTTCTATATACACTCCGACCCGTTCTCTTCGCTCCAGCGATGATCGCCGCCTGGCGATTCCACCTCACCGAGTAGCTAATTCGCACTCCGTGGCGTTCACCACTTCAAAATGGTGGAATGTTCTTTCCAACTCTGTCCGTATCACTAAACAGTTTTAAAAAACTACTGAAGACGCATCTCTTTAACAAATACCTGTTGTAATAAAAAAAAGGGGGGGGGGGGGGCGTGTGCCGCAGCATCGAATAACATTCAGGTTTGATGAATTTACAGTACAGTTGTTTTTCTTCATAGCTTCTGACTTGTGGTGTTCTCATTTGTAAGTCGCTTTGGATAAAAGCGTCTGCTAAATGACTAAATGTAATTGTCAATGTACATGATGTAAATGCCCCAAAAGAAAATGATTCATCAGACAAAAACACCTCTGTTCATGGCTCTGTGGTTCAGTTCTGATGCTCACATGTCTATTGTTGGCACTTTGGTGGAGGACAGGGGAAAGCACAGGAACGCTGCCTGGTTTACAGCTATACAGCTTCATACGCAACAAATTATGTACCATGCATCTGACACCTTTCTATCAGAACCTGCATTAACTTCTTCAGAAATTTGATCTACAGTCCAGCCCTCACTCCCTATGTGTATCTATGAGCTTTTTGACACCCCTGACCCTGTTACTGGTTTGCCATTTCCATAGATACTGACCACTGCAGCAACAAAACCATCCAACACTCAACAAAAGCTGCAGTTTTGGAGATGTTTTGACCCATTTGATTATCAATCATAATTTGGTCCTCATCAAACTCACTTAGTTCCATACTCTTGTCCATTTCTCCTGCTTTTAACATTAACCATGTTAGAATGAAATATTAACCTGCTGCCTTATATTCCACATTTACTATCAGGAGCAGAGTTAATCACTTAAGTGTTATTCACTTCACTGGTCAGTGGTCATATGTATGCATGTCTAGGCATTGAAATTTTTCTCTCTTTAACAACCTGCTGAAACACAAATCTTCCATCATCAATACACAAATTTCATAGGTTCACATCAAATTATAACTTACTGCATGAAAAATGAGTGACAGAGACTTAGTGAATGGAAGAGCTGCCATAAGCCAGTGGATTTTATATACATCGGTTCTGTGGAAAAGGAAATATAAATATGACAATTGAACACAATGAAGGAGACAATGCATATTACCTGGTAATCCACAAAATGACTCATCATTGTATACATATACACACACAAACATCAAAATTAGGTAACAATGTTTGAACACTTGATCTATTTATTTTTTAAATATTGTAATATTTTAATTATTTTTTGTAAGGGTACACCATGCCAATAGAACAGTGTTTTATAGACCGAAATAAATTACACTTGCTTTCATTAATAAAATAAACTCTTGAACACTTGTTCTCAGTCCACACAACATGCTCCTCTGCAAAAATGAGTTTAAACTTTTGATTCTTTTTGCTAATAAGATGTTTGGTCACTGCAATGCCGTTAAAATTTTAAGACACTATATGATGAGACAGCTGGCGGCATGGTGGCTTAGTGCTTAGCACGTTCGCCTCTCAGCACTGGGGATTCCTGGTTTGAATCCCCATCTGGGTGGAGTTTCCATGTTCTCCCAGTGTCCACGTGGGTTTCCTCCGGGTTCTCCGGTTTCCTCCCACAGTCCAAAAACATGGATCAAGTCAATTGTGTTCTCCAAATTACCCCATATAGAGTGTGTTTGTATGTGAGTGAGTGTGTGCCCCCCCCCCCGCGACCCTAATATAGGATAAAGCAGAAGATAATGGATGGATGGATGATGAGACAGATCCTTACCCTGTTCAGTTCGACACTTTTTTTTTAGAAATAATGTAATCTACAATACTGTGCAAAAGTTTTAGGCAGGTGTGAAAAATTATGTAAACTAAGAATGCTTTAAAGAATAGAAGTGTTTATTGTTTATTTTCATCAATTACCAAAATGTAGTGAATGAACATAAGAGAAATATAAATCAAATCAATATTTGGTGTGACCACCCTTTGCCTTCAAAACAGCATCAAATCTTCTAAGTACACTTGCACACAGTTCTGCTGGTAGGTTGGTCCAAACATCTCTGAGAACTAACCACAGATCTTCTGTAGATGTAGGCCTTCTCAAATCCTTCTGTCTCTTCATGCCATCCCAGATACACTTGATGACGTTGAGATCAGGGCTCTGGGGGCCATACAATCACTTCAAGGACTTCTTCTTCTTCATAATGCTGAAGATATTTCTTAATGGCATTGGCAGTATGCTTGGGGTCAATGTCTTGCTGCAGAATAAATTTCCAGACTTCTCTGGAGAGAAAATTGGTGTTCGAGAGTCCCAGTGATTTCTGCCAGTTGTGAAGTGATGGCAGGGCTGGATATCCTCCGATTTCGAAGGTAAATACAGTGCATCCGGAAAGTATTCACAGCCCTTCACTTTTTCCACATTGTTACGTTACAGCCTTATTTCAAACTGTATTAATGTCTTTCCTCAAAATTCTACACAAAATACCCCATTATGACCATGTGAAAAAAGTTTTCTTGAGAGTTTTGAAAATTTATTAAAATTAAAAAACAAAGAAATCATATTTACATAAGTATTCATAGCCTTTGCTTAATACTTTGTAGAACCACCTTTGGCAGCAACTACAGCCTCAAGTCTTTTTGAATATGATGCCACAAGCTTAGCACACCTATCTTTAGGCAGTTTTGCCCATTCTTCTTTGCAGTACCTTTGAAGCTCCATCAGGTTTGATGGGAGATGTCTGTGCACAGCCATTTTCAGATCTCTCCAGAGATGTTCAATCGGATTCAAGTCTGGGCTCTGGCTGGGCCATTCCAGAACATTCACAGAGTGGTCCTGAAGCCACTCCTTTGAGATCTTGGCTGTGTGCTTCGGGTCGTTGTCCTGCTGAAAAATGAACCGTAGCCCCAGCCTGAGGTCAAGAGCGCTCTGGAGCAAGTTTTCATCCAGGATGTCTCTGTACATTGCTGCATTCATCTTTCCCTCTATCCTGACTAGTCTGCCAGTTCCTGCTGCTGAAAAACATCCTCATAGCATGATGCTGCCACAACCATGCTTGACTGTAGGGATGGTATTGGCCTTGTGATGAGCAGTGCCTGGTTTCCACCAAACATGGCACCTGGCATTCACACCAAATAGTTCAATCTTTGTCTCATCAGACCAGAGAATTTTGTTTCTCATGGTCTGAGAGTCCTTCAGGTGCCTTTTGGCAAATTTCAAATGGGCTGCCTTGTGCAGTGGCTTTTGCCTGGCCACTCTGCTATACAGGCCTGATTGGTGGATTGCTGCAGAGATGGTTGTCCCTCTGCAAGTTTCTCCTCTCTTCACGGAGGAACGCTGGAGCTCTGACAGAATAATCGGGTTCTTGGTCACCTCTCTGACCAAGGCCCTTCTCCCCCGATCGCTCAATTTAGACGGCTGGCCAGCTCTAGGAAGAGTCCTGGTGGTTCCAAACTTCTTCCATTTACGAATGATGCTCATTGGGACCTTCAAAGCAGCAGAAATTTTTCTGTATCCTTCCCCAGATTTGTGACAATTTTGTCTCGGAGGTCTACAGACAATTTCTTTGACTTCATGCTTCGTGTTTGCCCTCTGACATGCAGTCAACTGTGGGACCTTATATAGACAGGTGTGTGCCTTTTCAAATCATGTCCAATCAACTGGATTTACCACAGGTGGACTTAATTTAAGCTGTAGAAACATCTCAAGGATGATCAGTGGAAACAGGATGCACCTGAGCTCAATTTTGAGCTTCATGGCGAAGGCTGTGAATACTTATGTAAATGTGATTTCTTAGTTTTTTATTTTTATTAAATTTTCAGAACTCTCAAGAAAATTTTTCACATGGTCATAATAGGGTATTTTGTGTAGAATTTTGAAGAAAAAGATTAATGTAATACAATTTGGAATAAGGCTGTAACGTAAGAAAATGTGGAAAAAGTGAAGCACTGTGAATACTTTCCAGATGCACTGCAAGTTTGATGTGCCTTTTATCTGCTGCACTAAGTTTCCTTGGCCGACCCCTGTAACCTCACCGTCGCCCATTTCTTTGTGCTTCTCCAAAAGAGCTCGAACAGCACATCTTGTACATCTCCAGCTTGGAAATCTTTGTCTGGGAGAAATCTTGCTGATGCAGATGTTTTGTTGCCATGCTCAATCTTGCCATGGTGTATGACCTGTGACATGAAACTGTCTTCAACAACCTCCCAACATTCCCAAGCCTGGAAGCAGATATTGCCTGTTTCTTACCCAGTTTTAAGCCTCCTACACACCTATATCAGTTTTACTTATTGACTGTGTTTCAACCTTGTGAAATGTACCTATAAGAATTGACGCTGGCTTGAAGGCAAAAGGTAGTAACAAATATAGATTTGATTCAGATTTTTTTTTTATTCGCTCACTTTGCATTTTGTAAATTGATAAAAATAAGAAATATAATGTTTATAACTATATTTTTTAAAGCATTCTTAGTTTACAGCAATTTTTCCAAACCTGTCTAAAACTTTTGCCTAAAACAGTATTGTACATCAATATTTGAATTATTTTTTGTAAGGGGTACACCATGCCACTAGAACAGTGCATTACAAAACATTATATTATGTACAGTGGGTTGCAAAAGTATTCATACCCCTTGAACTTTGCCATATTTTGTCACATTACAACCACAAACATAAATATATTTCACTGGAATTTAATGTGAAAGACCAACACAAAGTGGTATACAATTGTGAAGTGGAATGAAAGTTATACATGAATCAACAATTTTTTTACAAATAAAAAACTGAAAAGTGCGATGTGCAAAATTATTCAGCCCCCTTTTCCCTGAGTGCA
>JAFMOD010000949.1:114155-127701 GCA_019802435.1 Corydoras maculifer
CAGGGGGGCTGAATAATTTTACACATCGCACTTTTCAGTTTTTTATTTGTAAAAAAATTGTTGATTCATGTATAACTTTCATTCCACTTCACAATTGTATACCACTTTGTGTTGGTCTTTCACATTAAATTCCAGTGAAATATATTTATGTTTGTGGTTGTAATGTGACAAAATATGGAAAAGTTCAAGGGGTATGAATACTTTTGCAACCCACTGTATAGGCACTGACATGTTACAATTTCTCCTTACACACTTTCTTTTCTCAGATGCTTGTTCATGTATCTGCTCTTTACTCTATCTTCTATCCAGCTGACACACCAAACAGCTGTCAACCCTAATTGAACACCCAAGCTGTGTGTATCTGTACTGTAGTGTTATCGGCTCTGTGGTGTTCCCAGTGCAGACTGTAGCTTTTTCAGACTAGTACTAACCTCCTTTGCATTTTTCTATTAGCTATTACCCATTTTCAGGGTTACAGGCTGCTGCCTTCCACCTCCATCCATCACCAGTCCCTTTTTGTTGGATCACCGGTGAACCACACAATAACTCCTTCTATGCTATGGGCCTCTTATGATGCCTCCATCCAACAGGTTCTGTACTGCTTTGACATCTCTTCTTTGCCTTCAAGAAGCCTGTAATGCAAAGAGGTGCCAGTATTTTTGGTGGCAGGACGTGTTGAGTTATCTATTAGATTTTTTCCAACAACATATTTGGCAGGCTGTTGACTCGGATAGCCCTGATTTGAGAATCTTCCTAATTTCATTTAATGTTCATGTTCTCCTAATTGTTCCATCCCATTTATGTACTTTTCTCGCATTACTTTTATCACTGTGTGTTTCAGACTGTGTGATTGTTCTGACTGCAGAGTCTCCTTTAAATTAATTAAAGCATATGGGATTTACCCTGTATGATGGTGTTTGAGTCAGTTTATAACAGTGCCATTACTTGTTAGATGTTCTGCATTTACCATCAGTTGGTGGCTGGCAGTCCCTCACCTGAACCACATAGATGGCAGGGGACCAGCCTCCCTTTCAATCTTTTGGTGAATCACTTTTCTGTTATCTTCACTGGCCCTCTGACCTGGTCTTCTCCTTTGCATTACTTTCTCCGAGTCTTTCTTCTTTGGGGAAATCAGGTCTATAACTGTTCTGACATTATCTTTATCCACACTTTCTTTAGGTCTTTATCACACAGTTGGTCATTTTTGTCTCTCAGTTTCCATATTCACATCTCGTCAACACACATCTGTGTTCTTGTAGGGCTTGCAAGACTTTTGTCCTGGACACTTTTTTACTTTTCTATCTCTCACCGCTTTTTTTTTTTTTTTTACATTTCTGTAGTTTTGTTAATGATGTTATAGAGGGTTCATACTTAGTGTCTTTGGCTGGTGACCTCCTAATTAACTTTACCAAATTTCTTTTTCTCCAGTCATTCATGGTTGGTACACAGATAATTGTATTCTATGTCAATTCATTGCTTTGAGGTTCTGTGCACTGATGATGGGTAATGCTTGCTTTAAGCACTTCAGCTTACTGGGTCTTGAGCTCCTAGGTCTACAAACTAATCAACTTCATTGTTTTAATTCCTGAATAAGGACTTGCTTTCCTCCTCCTCCACAACTGATGTTTTCTGGTTAAACATGTGCCTCCCTTCGTTATGTCTTGTATTTGTCATAGTCTTCAATGCTGTTGAAAATACCTAAGCATTATGGTGCTGCATTACCACCAAGCAGTCCTAGATTTCACCCAAGCATGTCGCGGTTGTCACCCCCACTTGCAACAGACAAGAAAATGGTCGTATATACACACACACACACACATACACAGGGTTTTCTGGTGCTACGCCAGGGTTTTGGGAGAAGATTTTTCCACCAGCGGCGTTACACAAAAGTTTCTTAAACACATGAGAGAAAGATAAGCGGAAAAGTGAGACCCAGACAGACAGTTAACGCAGACAAGCCACAGATGAGATGCATTACCTTTATTATCGTTACCTTACATCTCTCCACTTACAGTATTTAATTGTGGCTCTGTAAGACAAATGCATTTTGTTGAATTTATAAATCTATAAATTTATGACCTTAGTGTGTAGTTATTTAAAATTAAATATAAAGATAAGGCTTATGCATTCATGTTTTTTAGGCAAACCTGATATTGGAGTCTTTTGTGGTTTTTGTGTGTTCCACCACAGGCCAGGGTGACCCCCCTGACAACATGAAGGTAAAAAGTGTTCAGTTATTCATACATTTGTTCATATTTTAACATGCTCTTTGGATCAGGTTTAAATGGCATAATATAATATGTCCAGGAGTTTGTATGGCAAAAGGTATGTAATCACACTGGACTAGTTGTTAGTCTACAGAGAAGACAGACGGTCAACACAGGCAACTATTTTGAACTAGTCTAGTAGTCTAATCTTACTGGGAGAGGAACCTGAAGCTATGAGGAAGCTCATGTGGGCAGAAAGAGAACATAGAAATGCCATTTAAATTTCAAAGACTGCTCTGCCCTGCGATAGATTGGCGCCCTATCCTGGATGTATCTGCCCAGCGCCTGAAACTTTCTCTCCTGGATGGGCATGGGGAACAACCCCACAACCCTAATATAGGATAAAGTGGAAGATAATGAATGAAAAAAGACTGCTCTGCACAGGAATTAAACCCAGGTGTGAGATGGTCAAATGTGCAGTCTATGTGAGATACAGTGTGATGTCAGTAATACAAATTCTTGTGTGAGGAGGGACTTAATAACAATATTTTAGTTATAGCTAAAGAAGTCTGTTGTTGTCTTGCAGAATTTTTGGAGATTTATTTTCAGGAAGTCTTTGCCTGCAGGCTCTCTGTGTCACTTAGACTGTGCAGTACTTGGCCTGGGAGACTCATCTTATCTCAAGTGAGTTAAAAAAGGAACCTAGCAGTAACATTAAATAACTGCTATTAATAATAAAAATATTACAATTACTTGTTATTTCATAAAAAAAATCCATTTCAGTAGTCTGTATGACTGTAGGTGGATCTTTGATTAAAATTATATTATTAACGTGGCTTTAACTGATTACGATTATTAACGTGGCTGTAACTGACACATTTTATATAGAATACAGAATGGCCCATTTTTAGTATAACATATTTTACAGGAAATATGAAGTTAATAGAAGCAGAAATGCAACACAATAATTTGTTTATTAGAAAAAATGTTTAATATACAGATACTTTTGTTCTGATTAAAAAAAGCCATTAAATTTGTATTTCATGTGTATGATTTGTGTAAATTTCTGCATGACTATAAACATATGACCCCTCAAACGTATCTTTGCACAGAGTACATTTACAAGTATGTATAAATGTACAAGTACATTTATAATTTACTATTAAGTAAATTAAGTACACTATAGCCCAAACAGTGTCATTCCCAGTCCATGGATTGCATTCTATAAGCAACATTTTTTTGAATTTTAACTTTTTTTTTGTACTGTGTCTTAAAGACACCAACTATAATAATGTTTAATGTGTTTCTTTGTAATGCTATTTCTATTACTTTTAGGTTTAACTTTGTAGCTAAAAAGCTTTATAAGCGATTGCTGCAGCTTGGCGCTAACATGCTGCTTCCTGTTGGTCTGGCAGATGATCAACATGATTTGGGGTAAATGATATATCATCAAATGATTCTATCATCTTACTTGTAATGATGTCAATTTCCCTTATATTTTGTGTTATTATTTATACTATATGTTTATCAAATTATACATATTCAAATGAGCCTATTTATTTTTGAAGTCCATGCTATTGTTTTTAGAAAGAACCAAAATAATTACACTTTTACAGACTTCACAGACAACAACTGGTATATATATTTCATAATAAACTGAGCCTTATGTTAGCATCACTAGTAGGAGTTATATAGCTCTAGAGTGCTAATTGCTAGTCCCAAAGACACAGACACTTTGACTCTTCTCTCTCTCTCTCTCACACACACACACACAAACTTAGCAGCAGACATTGGAGGACATGCTCATTCTGACATAAATCAAATTTAACATACATGTCATACGGATTGCACAGTATTATCTGATGCCTTATGTATTTCCAGTCTGTCAGGTATGCTGTATTCTGCTTTCTTTTGGTATACTTATTTTTGCACAGACCAGATGGAGTGATTGATCCTTGGTTGACTTCATTTTGGCAAAAAGCACTGTCTTTGTATCCTCCCGGTTTAGACCAAATCCCGGATCAAGATCCGTAAGCCCTCTCTTGTTTGTTGCATTATATTGACATGATTTTAAGACATGTTTTATTTTCTATAATTTTCTCTTTTTTGAAATTAGATTTTCAGATAGATTATGTGGCTCATAAAGTTGTGTGCCTTTGTACTGCGCACCAGTGTTTTTGTTCCTAGGCTAATGTGACCAAGTGATTATTCTCAAAAACACAGGGGTGCGGTACTGTACAACGGTGGCAGCTGCTCTGGACTGATGAGTCAAAATTTGTTGTAACATGTTCCAACAAAGGGTTGACTAATCATGTTACCACTGAGAACATTAATTTTGTTTTTGATCAAGCAGATATTAATTTGATTTATTTTTTGCTTTCTATTAAGTACCAGCAGTGTGTTACATAGTAAATTATTCGAACATTTCTTTAAAATTATCATTATCATCAACTTGTGGGTCCTACATCTTTAATGTAGTTGAGACTAATGTTATTTCTGGATTGTTGCTGTAGCATGTTGACCTGGAACATGCCAAAAATAGCAGAAATGTAAAAACTAAGCAAAAAATTACTGGTATTGGGGTACATCATATGACGGCACTGTTTATAGTACATCTTATAATATGTATTTTTCCATTCTGTCATTATTTTTATCATGAGCTTGAAAATTAAAAGATGTACGTGATATGAAATTCTCTTTCTTTCTTTTTCTAAAGACTTCCTCCTCGCTTTATTTTCCATTTCCTGGATAAAGACACAGACAATCCAGTTGAAATGAAACCTCACAATGAACAACATCCTCCATTTTCCTCCCATACCTTTCTAGCACGGATGGTATCTAATCAAAGAGTAACAGACCCCACTCATTTCCAGGATGTGAGGCATATAGAGTTAGACATAACAGACTCAAAAATCCAGTGAGTAGTCATTCTGAATGTCATTCTTTATAATGCATGTTTTTTTTTTTAATGTGCATTGACACTAACCAAATGAAAACCTGTGTGGCAGGTACAGTGCTGGTGATGTTGTAATGATAAGACCTTACAATTCTACTGAAGATGTAGAGCAGTTTTGCAAGCTCCTGGGTCTTGACCCTGAGTGCTACTTTCTGCTTAAACCTACTAATGTTGACACAGGTGTGTTCACATGTGTTTAATCTTATTAATAGAGTCATACTATGACGTTAAAACTATTTAATACTATTTATAACACTAAATTATAAGTAAAATAAATGTTAATTTACATCTTTATGTACAGTCATATGCAAAAGTTTGGGCACCCCTATTAATCTCAATTTTTAGTTCTAAATATTTGGGTGTTTGCAACAGCCATTTCAGTTTGATATATCTAATAACTGATGGACACAGTAATATTTAATATTGAAATGAGGTTTATCGTACTAACAGAAAATGTGCAATATGCATTAAACCAAAATTTGACAGGTGCAAAAGTCTGGGCGCCTCAACAGAAAAGTGACATTAATATTTAGTAGATTCTCCTTTTGCAAAAAGAACAGCCTCTAATCGCTTCTTGTAGCTTTTAATCAGTTCCTGGATCCTGGATGAAGGTATTTTTGACTATTCCTCTTTACAAAACAATTCCAGTTCAAGTTAAGTTTCTGCTTCAAATCATCCCACAGATGTTCAATGATATTCAGGTCTGGGGACTGGGAAGGTCATTCCAGAACATTGTAATTGTTCCTCTGCGTGAATGCCTGAGTAGATTTAGAGCGGTGTTTTGGATCATTGTCTTGCTGAAATATCCATCCCCGGCTTAACTTCAACTTCGTCACTGATTCTTGAACATTATTCTCAAGAATCTGCTAAGTGGAATCCATGCGACCCTCAACTTTAACAAGATTCCCAGTGGAGGCATTGGCCACACATTTCTAAAGCATAATGCAATCTCCACCAAATTTTACAGTGGGTAGCAAGTGTTTTTCTTGGAATGCTGTGTTTTTTTTACGCCATGCATAATGCCTTTTTGTATGACCAAACAACTCAATCTATGTTTCATCAGTCCACAGGACCTTCTTCCAAAATGAAGCTGGCTTGTCCAAATGTGCTTTTGCATACCTCAGGCAACTCTCTTTGTGGCGTGCTTGCAGAAACGGTTTCTTTCGCATCACTCTCCCATACAGCTTCTCCTTGTGCCAAGTGCGCTGTATTGTTGACCGATGCACAGTGACACCATCTGCAGCAAGATCATGCTGCAGCTCTTTGGAGGTGGTCTGTGGATTGTCCTTGACTGTTCTCACCATTCTTCTCCTCTGCCTTTCTGATATTTTTCTTGGCCTGCCACTTCTGGGCTTAACAAGAACTGTCCCTGTGGTCGCCCATTTCCTTACAGTGGAAACTGACAGGTTAAATCTCTGAGACAACTTTTTGTATCCTTCCTCTGAACAACTATGTTGAACAATCTTTGTTTTCAAATCATTTGAGAGTTGTTTTGAGGAGCCCATGATGCCACTCTTCAGAAGAGATTCAAATAGGAGAACAACTTGCAATTAGCCACCTTAAATATCTTTACTCATGATTGGATACACCTGGCTATGGAGTTCAAAGCTCAATGAGGTTACCAAACCAGTTTTGTGCTTTAGTAAGTCAGTAAAAAGTAGTTAGGAGTATTCAAATCCATAAAATGATAAGGGTACCCATACTTTTGCACTGGTCAAGTTTTGGTTTAATGCATATTGCACATTTTCTGTTAGTACAATAAACCTCATTTCAATCCTGAGATATTACTGTGTCCATCATATATATATAATGTATTTAAGTATTCTGGTACATGGTAGGTTCAGAGACAATATTTATGCTTATTTAGCATTTTTTTTGTCTTATTTTAAACAGTAATATGTACTTCTGTAAAATAATTTTTCTTAGCTCCTATTCCTGCACGCTTGCCTCAGCCGTGTTCCATGGAGTTTCTGGTAAGAGAGTATTTAGACATTGCCGCAGTGCCGCGTCGCTCTTTTTTTGAGTTGCTTGCCACATTTGCCACTAACCAGCTGGAGCGAGAAAAACTGGCTGAGTTCAGCTCGGCACAGGGGCAGGAAGAATTGCATAGCTACTGCAGCAGACCGAGGCGCACAGCTTTGGAGGTAAATTTCAGCATTTTCTTGTTAAATCCAGTAAATGGTGATTATTAATCCAATGACATATACCTACATTGTAGCTAATAATGTGCTTAAACTTTATTACTATTTATCATTGTTTGGACATGACTGAGCATATTGTTTGGGCTTCTGGGTATAAAACAACATTAATAAAAAAAACGTATTGTTAATTATACAGGTGCTGGTCATAAATATATATCATGATGATAAATAAAAACATGACTATGCGGGACACTGCTGAAGAAGGAGGTTAAGAAACAAAAAATCATTGCTAATGAGGCTGGCTGGTCACAGAACTCTGTGTCCAAGTACATAATAGGCGAAGGCAAGGAAAGGCCTTGTCTGGGCTGAAGACAAAATGGACTGTACTGGAGGAAGTAAAGCACTGAATGTTGCTTGAGGTCCAGACTAAAGGTTCTACAGTCAGTGATGGTTTGGGGTGCCATGTCATCTGCTGGTATTAGTCCATTGTGTTTTCTGAAGTTCAAGGCCGCATTGCTGTAAAACAGGCCAATAGAGCCCCAACTAAATATTGAGTGCTGTTTATGCTCATACTCTTCATATTCATAATTTTCATTTGGCCAACCTTTCTAAAAATCCTTTTTTGGTCTTGGTAACATTCAAATGTTCTGAGATACAATTTTTTATTAGATGTTATTACATTTTTTATTTTTATTATTTGACACTTATAATCATCAAAATTAAAATAACTAAACATTTGTAATATATCAGTCTGTGTGTAATGACTTTTTTATGATATTCTAATTTAATGAGCAGAACCTGTATATTGGTAAGGGATCCCAGCAACCTGCTCATTTATTCTCTAACCCTATTGAACAAGTTTCAGTAACAGTGTTAGAGCCTTTTTATAGTTTAATACTGGTCTACTGGCATTTAAAAGTGAGTGTGGTGATGAGGTATTCTTAATATAAAGTAACATAGTGTAGTTTGAATGTTTTTAGCATTATTGCTATTCCTAAACACATTTTACTGAGTTGACAAAAGCTTATTACTTAATAATGAAAATAATGTGAGAGTAGGATGAACTTGCATTGTCTTGTTAGTAAATTTTTTAAATGACCGTTTCTCTCAATCAGGTCCTTGTGGATTTTCCTCACACAACAGCTGAACTGAATGTGAACTACCTTTTGGATTTGTTTCCTGAAATCCAGCCACGCTCCTTCTCAATAGCATCTTCTCTATTGGTAAATCCCACATACTGCATATTTGCGTAATATGGACATATACAGTACCGTATTTTCCGAACTATAAGGCGCACCTAAAAGCCTAAAATTTTCCCAGAAATTGGACGTGCGCCTTATAATCCGGTGCGCTTTATACGTGTACTGAGTTCCAAAATCTATAAAAGTATTGTTGGGCGACCGGGTGGTTTTTTTCACACATCAAAAAAGTGTGAAAAGCCGTGTGAAGAAAATTAATTCGGAGCTTGCCGTCATTCCGGGAGGATTACATAAAGAACTCCGACCGCTGGACATTGGCGTAAACAGGGCGTTTAAAGTAAAGTTGCGGGCGGCGTGGGAGCGATGGATGATAGATGGCGAACACACGTTTACTTAAACTCGGGAGGCGGTGGCGGGCGAGTTACGCCACTGTCTGTGAATGGATTGTGGATGCCTGGGCTAAGGTTTCTGCTGTAACTGTTGTCCGAGATTTCGCGAAAGCCGGCAGCATTACTGAACAGCCGCTCGATAGAGAAATTGCGCAGCTTTTTAATTTAGACACAGAAGATGGGGACTTTGACGGATTTGTGGGAGAAGAGTGATTAAAATAATGTGTGTTTTGTCAAGTAGTAGAATAAACTTCAATTATAAATCACCGATTTTCATCCTTTACTTTTCTTGTAGATCGTTTTATATAACAATACCTTATGGCCTTGGTCCGGAAAATACGGTGTATATACATCATTTCATGTTGCTTTTTGCTAGATGACATAATTTATAATAGATACTTATAGTATCAGTGTTATAATCTGTATAAATATGTATAAATTTTTGTAGATGTTTATGTAGATTTTTAATGTTCTAATTCACGTCACTCATTTCTTAGTGGTTGCTCATCAATCTTCAGTACCTTATCTCTAACTCGGTGCTCTTGTGTATAGCTCTTGTATAGCTATTCCACTGATGATCTTTATGATTTGAAGTACACTGTATCTGTTTTACCTTATATTTAAGGAACACCCACATCAGATTCAGATCTTGGTAGCAGTGGTGAAATATAAAACCAGACTTCATAAGCCTCGCAAAGGCCTCTGCTCATCCTGGCTGGCATCTCTGGACCCTGCTCAAGGTAGACTATGTTCCTTTTTCTTCAACAATTTGTAAAGTGCTAATTGTAATTGGTTACTCAAAAAAATTTCTACTCACACTGTGACGGGGCCTAGTTCTGAAACATAATGTGCTATCTTTAAAATTCAAAGGCATCAGATATGGACCAAAAAGATTAAAATAATAAGTACAAATGTTCCTATATCAACTGTAAGACAAGTCATTTAGCCATTGTTAATAAAAAAAGCTAGGTTACAGTTTCCATCCATCCCTCCATTATCTTCCGTTTTATCCTATATTAGGGTCACGGGGGGGGGTTCCCCATGCCCATCCAGGGGAGAACGTTTCTTGCACCGGGCAGATACACCCAGGACAGGGCGCCAATCTATCGCTGGCACACACACACACTCTATATGGGGCAATTTGGAGAACTCAATTGACTTGATCCATGTTTTTGGACTGTGGGAGGAAACCCACACACGGGGGCACACGGGGAGAACATCCACCCAGATAGGGAATCGAACCGGGAATCCCTAGTGTTAACCACTAAGCCACCATGCCGCCTAGGTTACAGTTTGTACTGCAAATAGAGACAAAGACCTTTTTGAGGAAATAACCTTTTGTCTGGGGCGGCATGGTTAACACATGGATTCACAGTAAATTTAATGCTGTATAAAAGACTCTCCAGACTGTGCTTCAACCAAAGAGGTAACACTTTTTTTTAACCTTAAAAAAGCTTTATCACTCAATGCAGCTGGTGATGATAAAGCTTTTTATTAAACACACTGGTTAATCAAAGTTTTCTTTTTAATTGCGAATTTATTTAATTAACAATCTAAAATAACAAGCTTTACCATTCATTCATTATCTCCCGCTTATCCTCTATTAGGGTCGCGGTGGGGTTCCCCATGCCCATCCTGGGGGGAGAACGTCTCGGGCGCTGGGCAGATAGACCCAGGACAGGGCGCCAATCCATCGCTGGCCACACACTCACTCACACAGACACACTCTAAATGGGGCAATTTTGAGAAATCAATTAACTTGATCCATGTTTTTGGACTGTGGGAGGAAACCGGAGAACCCGGAGAAAACCCACGCAGACACGGGGAGAACATGGAAACTCCACCCAGATGGGGATTCGAACCGGAAATCCCTAGCGCTGAGAGGCGAATGTGCTAACCACTAAGCCGCCAGCTTTACCGTTATGTAACATAATAGCAGTATATGAGTATATCATAGTTACTTTTAGGTAGTTTTCTTCCAAAGATTTTGGAAGAAAACTTAAAACAACATAGGGAAAATTTGATGACTAGGTGTAATGGAGAAATAGGCAAACAACAAATCAAACAGTCATCACATACACACTGCTAACTGGGTGTAACTGACTCATTTAAAGAAAGGGGTGTGTTCAAAGCAATACTAGTGTGGAGCTTAATTAGTGCAGTCATTTATTCTAAGAAATGGGTGTAAATTAGGGCAGCACAGTGGCTTAGTGGTTAACACGTTTGCCTCTCAGCGCTAGGGATTCCCGTTTGGAATCCACATCTGGGTGGAGTTTCCATATTCTCCCAATGTCCCGTGGTTTTCCTCCGGGTTCTCCGGTTTCCTCCCACAGTCTAAAAACATGGATTAAGGTCAATTGAGTTCTCCAAATTGCCCCATATAGAGTGTTTCTGTGTGAGTGAGCGTGTGCCCGGCGATAGATTGGCGCCCTGTCTTCTCAGTGCCCGAGGCGTTCTCCCCTGGATGGGCATGGGGAACCCCCACGTGACCCTAATAGAGGATAAAGCAGAAGATGATGGATGGGTGTAAATTTTGACCCGTATTCCAAGAAGGAGAGCAACAAATGTCCTGCATGCTGGTTTTAGTTTTTGCTCAGGTAGTACAATGGGTAATGGGTATACAATGGGTCCAGGCATTGTTTTGAAAGAGGAGGAACTCCTAATCAATAAGATGATTAAAGAGGAATATAAAAAGTGCAAAAAATAACAGACTGGACAGCTAAAATCATCTCAAATGTTTTAAAATGGCAAATGAAACATGAAACGTGGACATGGATACTATGTAACTGACATTTACAAAGAAATTAACTTTCAAAATCAAAATTATTTTATTTCACAACCAATGGAGTAAAAACTGTTCTGGTCATGATTTTCATTTTAGCCATTAACCTAGTTGTTTTGTTTAGGTAAAGTCTTTGTGCCCTTGTGGGTCAAAAAGGGAAGTTTAAAATTTCTGCAGGACCCACACAGCCCAGTGATAATGGTTGGGCCTGGGACAGGCGTGGCCCCATTCAGAGCTGCTATACAGGAGAGAACAGCTCAGGGGAAGATGGGCAAGTGTCTCTGTTTAAACTTCTCTTTACTCATGTTGTAAACCTGATTAGTACTACAATGTTCTTTTAGTAAATGTGTTCATTTACTCTCTCTTCTATTCTTTCTTAGCAAACATTTTGATCTTCGGATGTCGGTTTAAGAACAAAGACTTCTATTATAATTTTGAGTGGGAGCAGAAGGTGCAAGCAGGTCACATGACCTTGTTCGTGGCTTTCTCCAGAGAACAGGTCAGCAGAATGGGGAGCATGATTAATGGTTGCCATTAGCATACATCTTTGTGATTAAGTGATAGTTCAATTGTTAGCTCAATTATTATAATTGGTCTATTAATATGTATATTGGGGAAGGGGGTTTCAAACCCAGAGCCTAGTCCAACGAAATTTCCCATGGGCCTTTAACCCTCATTGCTCTTAAGTTACTTTGGATAAAAGTATCTGAAAATTCAGCTCATGGAAAATAATGTAATATTTGCAATATTTTCCTTTGTTTCTTCTGCACTGTCTGTTTGCCCAGTAAAGAAACATGTTTTAAACCTGAAAAAGATAGTATTCAGATTTTAATGGCTGAATAGAAGTAGTGTTATTAGATTATTCCTTTGTAGATTGACGAAATTTCCACTGAAATAAGTCTGGAAAATCCCTGCATAACACACAATGTCACACATTTGCGTTTCTGTAAGTAATACAGGTTTCTACGCACATCCTGGGCTTGGTCAGGGTACTTGCACTTGGCACAATATTTGTCTCTATGTAGTGTTTATGTAGTGTAATAGTGTATGTACTATTTGTTAAGAAGAAACTTTATTCACACAAATTGAGAGAGCATATAAAATATTTGGTACACTTTTTTTTTGTTTTTTTTCTTCTTTTTTTTTTAATTAGAGAATTAGTTTAAGGAAATAAAATCCGCATGTAAATAGAGTAATTTTTTAATTGTAATTGATGTTTTTGAAATAAAATCTGCCATTCTTTTCTAGGAGGACAAAATTTATGTTCAGCACAAAATAAAAGAGCAAGCCAAACTATTATGGGACCTGATTGCTAATAAGAATGCTTCATTCTATTTAGCAGGGTAAGTATTAATTAGTGCATCAGTAAAATTCTGTGTTAATTATTTCCTAAACAGTGCTATAGTGTATTTGTTAAACATGATACTGGTTTAGTGCAACATCATAAAGCAAATAACATATACAATCAGACAGAAGTAAATGGTAAGTAACCATAGCAACCCAGGCATACCATTTTCTGTGCTTAGACATGCTAACAACGTATACTGCAAGTGCAAAAGCTACAAGGAATATTAACATATTGGTAATCATTATTTACTCACAGCTTAATATTGTTCAAACTGCCTAATTTCCTTCTGCATTTCCTGGGCAGGTTGATGTTATAAATTGAACAGTTTAAAAATTAAATACACTTAACTTAAAAAAAAATTGATGTCAACAATCTAGTTTTTATTATCCCAATATAGAATGATTATATATCTCATCTCATTATTTTTCATTTAATCCTATACTATATACATGTGTGTGTGTGTGTGTGTGTGTGTATATATATATATATATATATATATATATATATATATATATATATATATA
>JAFMOD010000949.1:138275-154636 GCA_019802435.1 Corydoras maculifer
GCTGCCTGGCCGCTCAAGGAGGATGAGTCCCCCACTGAGTCTTGGTCCTCCCAAGGTTTCTTCCTTGAATAACAACAGAAAAGGGAGTTTTTTCTTGCCACTGTCGCTTCGGCTTGCTCTTTGGGGGTTTAAAGGCTTTTCATTCTGTAAAGCTGCTTTGTGACAATGTACTGTTGTAAAAAGCGCTATATAAATAAATAACTTGAACTTGAACTTGTAAAAGGTGGCTTTACAAAGTACTAATTCGACCCCATACCGGGGTCTAATAAAAATGCCAGATGTCGTAATCTACCATTCAAGTTCAAAGCAGCTGCTTCAGTCCACTGTTGACATGTAGGATTTATAGTTGAGGAGATTTATAGGACCTTTATACAGTACATAAAGTTATTTTTAACTGACACGTCAAACTAGATTATTCATTCTTAGTCATCTTTATTTTCTGGTTTCCTACCACAGTTTAAAACATGGATTCAATGTAAATTGAATGCTCCAAGTGTGTGTGTACCCAGCGATAGATTGGTACCCTGTTCTGGGTGGGCATAGGGAAAACCCACCCCCCTGCGACATTACTAAAGGATTAAGCAGAAGATAATGAATAAATGAATGAATGAATATTCATTCATTCATTTATTATCTTCCACTTTATCCTCTTATTAGGATCACAGCGGGGTTCCCCATGCCCATCCAGGGGAGAACGTTTCGGGCGCTGGGCAGATACACCCAGGATAGGGCGCCAATCTATCGCTGGGCACATACGTGTATATTGTAATGTAAATGACTTAAAATATCAGCTCATGTCATTGTCATTTCAATGCACATGTCACTGAGCAGTGTTCATGCTGATGAAAATTGGGGTCCCACATTCTGTGCCAATGTTACTTGAAATAATTCACTCAGTGTTTAATAATTCACACACTGCCATCTTAGTTTTTTTAGTCATAGTTTGAAATGGCTGTGTGTAAAAATCAAAACTTTGAGGTTTTAACCTTTATACCTAATTTAAAATATTTTACTACTACTTAGTCTACTACTTGATATGTGCACGGCCATATGGCTGATGCAACTAATGTAATGCGTAGGCCTATCTGTACCAGCCTTTCTGGCACCTCAATGTAATATTTTGGATAGGAGACAAAAATAGAATGCAGACACTTCGGTTAAGCAAGTGCATTTTATGGCTGCTTTGTTGCATCATCTGCAGAATGAAGCCTGTCCTGCTACTACAGTGTTCTATAGAGTCAAACACCAATATAATCAGAATCAGTTAATTCTAGTGCCATAAAGCATGTTTTACAGAAAGCAGTGATGTTACTTGGATGGCATTCAAATGTGCTATGTTGCTCTGGTAGCTAAAGTGCAAGGAGAACCTCGCAAGCAGAAACACCAGACATATAGGGGGGGACTGAACAGTTTTTAATTTTTTAAAATAATTTTTTACCCCTTTCCACTAAATTTAAGTCTTTCTAAACAAGTCTACCAGGATGCTCTGGTACTTAATCCTGATGGTATTTTGCCCAAAGCACATAGCAGGTCATTACACTCCCAGAAAACCTTGTTAAAATGTATTTATTTGAGGCTTTTTAAGAAGCAGAAACACATCACTGGTACTGGGATGGTAATGGTAAACAGCACTGAAAGAACATGAAAGATATGGCCCTACAGTACAGATACAAATTTTCCATGAAATATTGTAACAGTATTTAAGAACTGCCTATTAAATAAGCATTGTAACAAAATACAGACAATTTATACATAAACACTTCATGCATACTTTAAAAAATCTAAATAAATTACAAAGGGTGAAATTTAAAATTGGCTCCAAACACCCCTTTCTCCTATGGATGTACAAAGTGCACTTTGCTCATTGACTGCTGCTCCATTGTTTTCATATAATCCATCTGACCCTCCCTGAAAGCTGCAGTCCATGAAAAATCTACTCTGCTTCATAACCCCAACTCTTATCACAGTTACATATTACTTATAGGGAATACTTCTGTCCTGTTAATAATATAACAGAATAAAAGATTCAGTTATTATAGCTTGGTGCACTTTGTCTTTCATTGAACTCTCTCATAAATGAGGATGTTTTCTATCTGAGTGCTAGCGTGTGGACCTGGTAGATCTCCTCAGGGAAGTTCTGCTGTTGCTCTTCATGAATGATGCTGAGTCCAGCTTTGGCCACCAGAAGGCGAAGTAAGGGCAGATTTCTGCACACGCTGCTGTCCACCTCATCGGGCACAACGCCATCGTATGCCACATTATCCTTTACTACGATGAGACCATCTGAACGCAGTGCGCTGCTGCAACGCCGAAGAAACTCCACCAGGTGGTCATCAGTAAGATGACCTAGTAAAAAGAGAACACGAGACTTATCTTAATAAAAATGTATGCCGAGTGATTTAATCTGATTATTTTGGGGGTTTTTTTTAGGTTAAGTAAATGTAATTTTCAATGGCAAAAATAATGGGTTTTTGCAAAAAATTACATATGTTTGTAATAGCTGACAATGACATCACTGGATGAATTTGGACCGATTCTTCTTTGTAGAATTGTTTTAAATCCATTTAAGGGTTTTTCAGCATGAATGACCTGTTAAATCAAAATCAGATTTATTTGGCCAAATATGTCACACACACATTTTTTGTGGTTGATGGTGACTCTCTAGTACAGATACACGGTTACATATAATTTACTGTACAATGCGCATTTTAAACAAAAGATGCAGTGTGCAAGAACAATAAATGATTTGTGGATTAGAACAATTAGTTAGTGAAACGGCATGAAGAAAGAAACTCTGTATGTCTGGTTGTTTTTGTGTACAGTGATCTGTAATGTCTGTCGGAGGGAAGGAAATAAATTGTGAAATGAATTGTGTCCTGGGTGTGAGGAGTCAGTGATGATTTCCTGGTTTCCCATTCTTTTTTTGTCAGTTCATTTTAAATGTGAGTTATCAGTTTTGTGCTTTTTAAAATTTGATTCTACTTTGGTTTTGGTCAATTTGTGCATATCTTTGTTGTCCCATGTTATATTTTGTGCATTTTGTTAATATATGCTTAATAGTTGTGTATTGCATATGTCAAATATTGGTGACTGTTTTACCTTCACCAGGTGTGTATGTGTTAAGTGAGTATGTCCAATGTTGCGTCTTATGTACGTCGTCTGTTCGCATCTTCTTTCAGTCAATGATTTTGGTTGAACTTTGACGTTTGGATGGATTTTGTAGTTTTTCTGCTATGTTCCAGTCTTTTATCCACATATCGTTAATGTAATGTGATCACTTGTTTAAAATCTGAGCGTGTAGTTTAATTGTTTCTACTTTTTTCTTTACTATCCGGTTTACTTTTTCATTTCCATCAATACCACAGTGTCCTGGTATCCAGCAGAGTTTGATATCATAATTGCATATATGAAGTATTTTTAGTTTTCCAAGGATGTTATTTAGAGGTGGATGGTAGAGTGACATTGATTTTATTTCTTGGACACATGACCATGAATGCATATCAGGGCCTTTTTTATCCTTCATCTCTCAAAGACTTCCAAATGGCAATAGAAAATTAAGTGTAATAATTGCTACCATCCATCCCTCCCACCCCAAGCATCTTTGGGAAAGAGATGTAAGGCTGAGGAAGGCTGTAGGATTAAATTGTCTTGTCAAAAAATTTAAAATGTCCTGGTAAGGTAATCTCCCAGACTTACCAATAACCCACTGAATCCAAATGACATCGTAATGTCCTGACTGAGGCTGGAAGTCCTGCAGGCCACAGCAGAAGTAGTTTTCCACCCTCTTTCCCTCTTCACCCAGGTAGGAACGTGCTTTATCCAGAAACTCCTTGGTAACATCCACCATATCTACAGTGCGGAAAAGTGGCAGGAGCAAACGCTTTGTGATGCGGCCAATTCCTGCACCACAGTCTAGAGCACAGCCGGGTGTAGTTTTACCTTTACCCTCCTGTGAAGAGAAGTATATAATATTTAATATACATACTATACTGCCAAAAGTTTTCAGTCACTGAATAAAAAAAATAAAAAAAATCATTGAATTCAGGTGTTCCAATTACTTCCAGGGGCACCTAGACATGCAGATTACTTCTACTGACTGACCTCAACCTGATACAATATCTTTAAGATGAATATGTGCTCTAAAAGACCAGTCAGAAATTATCTTAAACACTCCGAAACCTTGTGGAATGCCTTTACAAAAGAGTTACAGCTGTTAAAGGTGGGGAAATCATATGAAACCCTATGGATTAAGCGAAATGTTACTCGATATTGCATGTTCAGCACACAGCTAAAAAGGTTTGCAGTTCAAAGGAGGAACAGAATAACTTCCAAAGTTTTAAAATTTTCTAATTGTTAATAATTGCACAGTATTTGTCTAAATGTAATGTTAACATTGATGAAAAATCGAGATTTTTTTTTTTTTTTATCGAAATTGTGTTTTCTTTTAGACTGCACATGAGTACACTTAACTTTTGTTTCATTAGAAAGCTAAAATGCTCTTAGAATATAATGAATAATTTAAACATTGCAAATTCTTAATTGTAATTATATTTAAATTGCTATATAAACTATATTCCTAACACAAATTATGTTAATATTTATATTAATATTTAATTGCTCTGAATTGTAAATAAATATTGCACAAATGTTACTCAAATAACGATGCTCTGCATTAACCAAATCTAATTCCAACTGCAAATCAGCAATAAAAAAAAAATTAGAACACAGATGTAGCTGCATGTTCAATATAACATAAATGTGAGTCCTGATTTAACACAAACATTACTATGGAAAGTGACTCGACTCAAACCCAGATAGTTCTTAAGGGAATACTCGTACTGTAATACAAGTTGCGTAAAAATAATAACAGACATTTGGAATGATTATTTACTTCCAGTATTGCCAACACCATGGTGGTTGACTCTTTACTTATAGTTATTCATAAATCACTAAAAAAGGACCCAAATTGCCCTGGATGAAGCACTAAACTTTTTTTTTTTTACTTTAAAACTTTAACTGCTTTTACAAAATTTGGATTTAGGTACACCACAGGTTAAAAGTTTTAGAACACTAATATTTACAGTTGCAGTTGACATTTATAATGTTCAAGTCAAGTGAAATACCTGACTTGGTACAAAGGTCTTAAGGACTGATAAACATTTGGTACATTACTCTAGGTTTCTGTACACAGATGAGAAGGTGATGAATTTTAATGGTTTGGGGCTGTTTTGACTGGATCCAGACAAACAGGCTTTCATAGCATTTTAAAGCTTCATGCAGAATGCTTTGGTTCAGGTCTAGTTCATATTATAGCATGACAATGAAATTAAAGCACAGGACAAATTAATAGAAAATGAAAACATGGCATAACTTACATAATTGAATTTAGGGATTTTGGATTAATTAAAGTAGTCATCCATTACAGATAACATTCTTTTTACAATTTACTTTAATTAATTTAGCAAACAATAAAATTCAAGGGTGGCTTAGTGGTTAGCACGTTCGCCTCTCAGCACTAGGGATTCCCAGATCGAATCCCATTCTGAGTGGAGTTTCCATGTTCTCCCTATGTTTCCATGCTCTCCCCGTGTCTGCGTGGGTTTCCCCTGGGTTCTCCGGTTTCCTTCCACAGTCCAAAACCATGGATCAAGTCAACTAATTTCTCCAAATTGCCCCATGTAGAGTGTGTTTGTGTGAGTGAGTGTGTGCCCAGCGATAGTTTGGCACCCTGTCCTGGGTGTATCTGCCCAGACGTTCTCCCCTGGATGGGCATGGGGAACCCCACCGCGACCCCACACGCTTTTTTAGAGGATAAAAGCAGAAGATAATGAATGAATGAATGAATGAATAAAATTCAGAAATTGTTTAGAAAGTTACAGAAGTAATGTGCAGCATTTGTAAACTTCTTTAATTTCTCCCTGCTGTACAATTCTTTCCAAACATGCTAGATGTGTTCCAAGTACAAAGACTATGCTGGCTATTCCATTTCATGAAGCCACAAAGAAAACTATTTTTCTTTATTTTTGAAGATAGTTCTGACAGTAGGTCAACTCAAAAATAGGTATTACGTCAAAGTACATCAGAGACATTGATCTGTCAAACACACTCATTCAACAACCTAACAAAATCGCATCCAAATGCCTGAATGCCATGAGAATGTATGTTATATTTGGACAGCATTATCCTAAGGATCCACATTCTATATATACGAAACATTAAAATATGTGCATGCAATGGGCATCCAAACAAAGAGTTAAACCAATTCATGTTAAAACTTGACAGCCTACATTTTTGTGCAAAATGTTTATTTATTTTTACCCCAAGGAACTTCTGCAGGAACTTCTTGGAACCATTAATGTCAATGTTGGAAATGCTGCCGTAACCACCAAGCATCCCATCCACTGTGGGTGGAATATCTTTCCAGTACTTTTCTGCCTTCATGTAGAAAGTGCTCTCATCCTCAATGAGGTCACCCATCCTCTTCAAATGTCTGTCAAAACAACAGAAAAAAGGTAAGCAGCCTACATTTCTAATATGTGACTTGTAAATGTTTTCTTTGGCTTAGTTATACTAAATTGTGTGTTTTAGGTATATTATTTTATTTAAACATGTCCATAAGTGATTAAAGGCATATATTGTTTATTAGACACAAGGAGAAAATACAACTTTTCAAAAATACTAAACAAATATTTATTTAAAAACACTTAAAATAAAGAAAATACTTAAATACTGAATGCTCAAGACAACAAACACAAAATGTAGTTATATATATATATATATATATATATATATATATATATATATATATATATAGTTTACATTTTGTTCAAGTATTCATAGAGGAGAACTTAATATTAGACACATACTTAGAATAAAACAGACCTTATTTAGTCTGAAAACAGATGTCATTCAATCATTTACTGCCAGCCATAAAAGAGAGATGACATATGGCTGTAAGCTGAAGCTACTATACACAGTTGTAACTGCTCAGGTTACATGGACAGATGAAGAGTGTGAAAACGTGGATGTTTTGCAACATATAGTTTGGTGCAAATTAAAAAGTTTTTCATTTTGATTACATACAACCTGGCACAACGAAAAAGTTTCCCTAACAAGTTCACATTCGGACACGAGAGCCAAATGCATGATAGGAGCCTGTGTGAAACATTGTCTTTACAAAGAAAGCATAAAAAAGATCAACTATTCTTTCTACAAAGAGTCACAAATGTATATAAATGTATGCATGTATGACAAATAAGATAAGATAACCTTTTATTATCCCATAATTTGAAAAATTTGTCTTATTATGGGATCGATTTAAATACCACATGCTGGTTCTTCAGTGTAATACCATTATTTTACACTACTTAAACGACCTTAACGTTTTCAAAAGGTAAAAAAAAAACAGGAAGCTATTAAACTCTAACTGTAAAAGTAGACAGTATGGTGATAAACGCTCTCATAAATCATACAAATAGCACAGTATATTATATTACAGTATATAAACAAATTTTACTGTATAACAAGTACAGTTCAGATCAGAACGGTAAGTATTCGGAAACGGAAAGTAAATCTTTGTTTTACAGCTAAACGTGGAAGTAACTAATGCACAAGTGAAAAAAGACAGATTAAAACATACGTATGCATAAATTCGGAACACATTATTCTGATTTCCAGCCACGTGTTGATAAAATACCTGCTGTTAGCTAAAGCAGGCTAACAAGATAGCTCTTAACAAGTGCTGCGTTCTGACTTTATATCTTAATTTCTGTATTACGTATATACTTGCCTTTTGTAGCGGCTACGCGTCCTTGCTTCTGTCGATCCCTAAATTAGGACATGACACTACTCATCTGAAACCTGAATACCACCGGTGATGGTGTTCGAACAGCACTGTTTCACGAACTAAGACTTAAAAGAGTCGACTCTTCCATTAGAAAATCGGAGAGGAGAGCCGAATCAATGATTCACTTTATGTTTGATCACGTGGTTTTCGATCTCTGTAATGTATGGCTTAGCGCAGAAACATTATAAGGAAGCACATTTCCTCCTCTAAATCAGCATTTTGATGTAATTCCATCCATTATCTCCCGCTTTATCCGCTAGTAGGGTCGCGGTGGGGTTCCCCATGCCCATCCAGGGGAGAACGTTTCGGGCGCTGGGCGGATAGACCCAGGACAGGGCGCCAATCCATCGCTGGGCACACACTCACACTCTATATGGGGCAATTTGGAGAATTCAATAGACTTGATCCATGTTTTTGGACTGTGAGAGGAAACCAGAGAACCAGGAGGAAACCCACGCGGACAACATGGAAACTCCACCCAGATTGGGATTCGAACCGGGAATCCCTAGCGCTGAGAGGCGAACGTGCAAACCACTAATCCACCATGCCTCCCTCTTTGATGTAATTATTTCATTAATTGCTATCTTGTTTTTTAGATACTTAGAATCTACTTTAAGATACTAAATCATTATTTAGAGATAATAGGTCATTATTTTGAGATACTAAATATTTAGCTTAAAATACTAAGTCGTTATTTTCCATCCATCTATTATCTTCTGCTTTATCCTATATTAGGGTCGCAGGGGGGTTCCCCATGCCCATCCAGGGGAGAACGTTTCGGGCGCTGGGCAGATACACCCAGGACAGGGTGCAAATCTATCGATGGGCTCACACAGACACACACACTTTATATCGGGTAATTTGGAGTTTGGAATTCAATTTACCTTGATCCATGTTTTTGGAATATGGGAGGAAACCGGAGAACCCGGAGGAAATCTACGTGGACACAGGAAGAACATGGAAACTCCCAGATTGGGATTCGAACCGGGAGACCCTAGCACTGAGAGGTGAACATGCTAACCAGTAAGCCACCGTGCCGACCATAATAATAGTGTGTAATAGGTGTAGTCAGACCTTCATCCATGGCTCTGCCGAAGCACTGCGGCTACGACGAATACTGGCTGGAACCTGGATATTATTTAGACTGGCGGTCCTGCAGGACCTTCTTAATGGACTTACAAATAGTTTTCCAGTTGTTAGAGTTTTTTCATTTGTTTAATATAGTCACCAGATCTCGACACTATCTTTACATGGCTGTCCTACACTGTTGTTGCTGCCTGGCTGCTGAAGGAGGATAAGTCCCCCACTGAGTCTTGGTCCTCCCAAGGTTTCTTCCCTAAAATAACAACGTAACAGGGAGTTTTTTTCTTGACACTGTCGCTTCGGCTTGCTCTTTGGGGGTTTAAAGGCTTTTCATTCTGTAAAGTTGCTTTGTGAAGACGTACTGTTGTAAAAAGCGCTATATATATAAATAACTTGAACTTGAACGTATTTTGAGATACTAGGAAATTATTGTGGAATACAATTATTTTAAGATCAAAATTTTTAAGATTTAAGATGTTTTAAGTTATTTAAAGTAATATTTTGATGAGATGCTATCTAATTATTTTGAAATACTCTTTAATTATCTACTAATCAAATTCTGTTATAAATTTAATAATTATGTAGTGGTGAATTTTTTGCTAAATTTTACAATGTGAACACTAGTTTAGAGAATCACAAAGGATTTCCAGCACCACTAATCATTAGTTTACACATCTTCTATATTTTTGATATATTTCTTTAGATAGGGCGGCACGGTGGCTTAGTGGTTAGCACGTTCGCCTCTCAGCGCTAGGGATTCCCGGTTCGAATCCTCATCTGGGTGGAGTTTCCATGTTCTCCCCGTGTCCGTGTGGGTTTCCTCCGGGTTCTCCGATTTCCTCCCACAGTCCAAAAACATGGATCAAGTCAATTGAGTTCTCCAAATTGGCCCATTTAGAGTATGTGCGTGTGAGTGAGTGTGTGCCCAGCGATAGGTTGGCGCCCTGTCCTGGGTGTGTCTGCCCAGCGCCCGAAACGTTTTCCCATGGATGGGCATGGGGAACCCCACCGCGACCCTAATAGAGGATAAAGCGGAAGATAATGAATGAATGAATGAATTTTTTAGATAGGATGGATGGGCATGGGGAGACCCCCCCCCCGTGTCCCTAATAGAGGATTAAGCTGAAGATAATGGATGGATGCATTAAATTATTATTCATTTATTCATTATCTCCCACTTTATCCTCTATTAGGGTCGCGGTGGGGTTCCCCATGCCCATCCAGGGGAGAACGTTTCGGGCGCTGGGCAGATAGACCCAGGACAGGGCGCCAATCCATCGCTGGGCACACACTCACTTACACGCACACACCCTATATGGGACAATTTGGAGAATTCAATTGACCTGATCCATGTTTTTGGACTGTGGGAGGAAACCGGAGAACCTGGAGGAAACCCACGGGGACACGGGGAGAACATGGAAACTCCACCCAGATGGGGATTCGAACCGGGAATCCCTAGTGCTGAAAGGCGAACGTGCTAACCACTAAGCCACCGTGCCACCCGGATTAAATTATTAATAATTACAAATTATTTTTTATTTTATATTCAATTATCTATAATAATAAACTTTAGGTTTAAGAATAAAAATATATATACTGAAATTGATTTCAATTACACATCCTTGTTTCTTTACTCAATATATCAGCTTCACTAACATTATATAGATGCATTTGTAGTTCCGCAGAAGCCTGAAAGGCCTTATCTGCTGAATTAAAGTATATCAGAATCACAGAGTATTATGTATTAACATATTAAATCATTTCAAATTTTCTATTCACTTCCTTTCATAGCGGTTCCCTCATTTGCACCGCTTCCAGACATTTTCTAATTAAATCATTACCCAATCAAATTTCAGCATCATTTGTTGCCAGGGTCAAAAAATCTGTTGCGGACACTTCTGCAGCCGGTAGCAATAAATAATTGTTGGTCAAAGTGTTGCTTCAACCTATCAGATTTTGAGTTGGAGAAGTCCCCCTAGCAGGCGAATGTAGAGTTGCATATTCACACTCTTTGATTGGCTAGTCATGGAGTGTATGGGTTTGGTCTGACATTTTTAGCAAATCAAAACTTATGTTAGAAATACAACTTTCAGCATTAGCTTTGCAATAGAAAATGGCATCTTAATGGAACTAAATCCCCTTTTTTTGAGGAAAAAATTTAATGGATTGTGTACAAACAATCAAGATTAAATCAGGATTTTGACTGTTCATACATTCATTAATTCATTGTTTTGTTCATCGTTTTGCCGCCATCTGGTGGCCATTACAATGACGTCATCACCAATCGCCTTCCCACTAGAGCTGTGCGATACCAAGAATTTTGGTATCGATCCGATACCAAGTAAATACAGGGCCAATATCGCAATATTCGATATTTAAGCTTCATTGATCCAAAAGACCTAGTATAAAATTTTGCCAAACATTGTAGGTGACAACAAAATAATGTATCCCAATCAACATCTTTGTTTAGAAACAATGGAACAGTAATAAAACAAAGTTTGCTTTAACGTGAGGAAAAAATATATTTTTGAGGTACAAAAGGAGAAACGACAATACAAATATAAAGTAAAAATGCTCCCCTCACTAGACAGTTTTTTCTTTCTTTGTTTCTTTTTTTTCAAATAGAATTGTAACAATAAACAATTAAAAAGCAAAACAATAAAAAAAGGAATTTTCTTCCTTTCAGTGCAATTCAGTTTTTTCTTAAATGAACGGAGTGCAAAAAAAAATCACTTAACACAACTTAAAACAAAAGTTCCTGAGTGTGTGTGTGTGTGCCTGTGCCACAGTGATATCAGCGTTACAGACTCAGAGAATAGACTTTGATAAATCGGCGTGCGCACAAAAAACTTGAGTATCGATCTTTTTACGCAAGTATTGTTCAATACCAATACCAGCGTTGGTATCGATATTATCGATATTTGTATCAATCCGCACAGCTCTACTTCCCACCTGCTTGTCATTTTCACTAATTGCCACCACTATTTATAGTTCTCATTTGCCCTCAGTTCTTCTAGAGATTCAAGTTGTTCCTGTGTATGATTCACATGCTTTGAGCATTATTTATTCTGTTTGGAACCTGTCGCATTCTGTTGGACTTGTTCTATTGGAACTATTTTGTGTTACCTACTGACGGTAAAACGAAGCCTCATGAACCGATAGGGTCCAGTCCAAAGTTTAACCAATAGGTTCATTACTCAAAGCCAAACTGTTCTCACTAATGACACCTGCTGTTAAAAGAGAAATATGACAATCTTAAAATAAATAATAAATAAATAAAGTAATCTGAGCCAGAGTATCTTTGAATGAATGCTTATGTAGGAAATCAACCATCTTTGCCACTCTGCATCAATGAATATAAAGTTTGCCAGGAAATATTAGGTATTAAGTGATGATAAACACTTAAATACAACAATGCTGACACTGAATGTAAATGTGCTTATTAAACTGGGAGTGCAAGAGTGCTTTATGAATGATGTGTTTATTAAACTTTGAGTGAAGGACAGTGAACTACGACAAAGAAGTATGGAGAAGGGACGAATTCGACTTAAAATAGTTTTATTTAAAAACATAAGCTTTTTAACAGTGTTGGGGGGGGTTAGGCGATACCTTTTTTTTAGGATACAATCTCCCTAGCCTTAGAGAATACCCTTTCACATGGCACTTAGAAGGCTGTAATGCATAAAAACGTTTGTGCCAACCTATATATATTTATGTTTGCTCCAGTACATGAGTGGATTTTCTTGTCTGGGCAGGTTTACATCAGATAAGCATCTGTCAACTTCGATGGTTGCATTAACTATTGCACTCAAATTATGCATGGTCTGTCCAACAAATGCCAAAGGTACACACATACAAGCATACACACACATATACATATACACAAAAAAGGGAACACTTAAACAACACAAGATAACTCCAAGTAAATTAAACTTCTGTGAAATCAAACTATCCACTTAGGAAGCAACACTGATTGACAATCAATTTCAAATGAAATGTTGTGCAAATGAAATAGACAACAGGTGGAAATTATTGGCAATTAGCAAGACACACTGAATAAAGTGTACTTCTACTTCTTCTCAGTACCGGTGCTTTCTGGCTGATGTTTTGGTCACTTTTGAATGTTGTTGGTGCTTTTACACTAATGGTAGCATGAGACGAACTCTACAACCCACACAAGTGGCTAAGGTAGTGCAGCTCATCCAGGATGGCACACCAATGCGAGCTGTGGCAAGAAGGTTTTCTGTGTCTGTCAGCATAGTGTCCAGAGGCTGGGAGCACTACCAGGAGACAGGCCAGTACACCAGGAGATGTGAAGGATGCTGTAGGAGGGCAACAACGCAGCAGCAGGACCGCTTGACATTTGCCAGAGAACACCAGGATTGGCAAATTCTCTGGCAAATGTGTGGCGCCCTGTGCTCTTCACAGATGACAGCAGGTTCACACTGCACATGTGACAGAGTCTGGAGACACCGTGGAGAGCGATCTGCTGCCTGCAACATCTTTCAGCATGACCAGTTTGGCAGTGGGTCAGTAATGGTGTGGGGTGGCATTTCTTTGGAGGGCCGCACAGCCCTCCATGTTCTCTCCAGAGGTAGCCTGACTTCCATTAGGTACCGAGATGAGATCCTCAGACCCCTTGTGAGACCATATGCTGGTGCAGTTGCCCTGGGTTCCTCCTAAGACAGGACAATGCTAGACCTCATGTGGCTGGAGTGTGTCAGCAGTTCCTGCAAGATGAAGGCATTGAAGCTCTGGACTGGCCTGCCCATTCCCCAGACCTGAATCCAATTGAGCACATCTGGGACATCATGTTCACCAACATCACGTTGCACCACAGACTGTCTAGGATTTGGCAGATGGTTTAATCCATGTCTGGGAGGAGATACCTCAAGAGACCATCCGCCACCTCATCAGGAGCATGCCCAGGCATTGTAGGGAGGTCATACAGGCATGTGGAGGCCACAGACAATACTTAGTCTCATTTTGATTTGTTTTAAGGACATTACATCAAAGTTGGATCAGCCAGTACTGTGTTTTTTCACTTTAATTTTGTGTGTGACTCCAAATCTAGGCCTCCATTGGTTAATAATTTTGATTTTCATTGATGATTTTTGTGTGAGTTTGTTGTCAGCACATTCAACTTTGTACAGAACAAAGTATTGAATGAGAATATTTCATTCATTTAGATCTTGGATGTGTTATTTGAGTGTTCCCTTTATTTTTTTGAGCAGTGTATATAATAATAAACTACTCAACTAACTAGTCTACTAAACCCTAACCTAAAACTATAAATACAATATATAATTATATTATTAACTGAAAATGTTACTATAGAAATTATAACTGATATAATGTTATTACTAAACTTTACAAACTAACTGTAACGCACATTCCAATTACCTTGCAACCACACCAAACAGCTGCAACTCAAAAACCACAAAGTGACTTGCCCTCTTTATGCGGTTATGCATGAAATGATGATGTGTCCCACTGAATCTGAGGCCTCGTTTGTCATCAGTCACGTGATTTTTTACGTCCAATACACGCCTCGAACCGAGGCTTCATTTGATACGCCACTTTTTGCTCGACACAGCCATGCGGTAACGGGGAGAACACGGAAACTCTACCCAGATTGGGATTTGAACTTTGAATCGAACCACAGCGCTGAGACGCGAACATGCTAACCACTAAGCCACCCAATTTTGTGATTGTCATTTTCCCAAATAATATTGCCATTTTATTAGGTTATTGTTGGTGATTTTTTAAATTATGGATACATGAGCTATCTATCTGCAATTTAATGCCACTTTATACTGCATTTTTGAATACTAAGAGGTTTTAATAGCCATAAAATAGTTATTGACTGGTGGATTTATTTACAGTAGATGTTAAAGAGCAGGGTTTTTTTTATTGTGGAGGCTATCAACAGACTGAAGTTAAACTGTTACACTGGGTATTTGAGGGTTTCTGAGCTGAGTAAAGAGGAGGAAATCTAAGGCTGCATCATACAAATACAATTTATTTGAAAATACTTCTGATAACCATTTTAGGTTAAATAAAATATTTGTTTTAAACTGCTTATTTTGACCAGGTTTGCAGGTGTGCTTACTGTAAATCTATGATAGGGTGAAGGGTAATCTAATTCTCTGTCTTCTCTGTCTGACATTGTTTCTGTTCCTATTTGAATTACAAAGAAGTGGTGGACATCAGCCCATTTTTGAACAGTCCTGAGTCAGCAGCACTTGTCTTTATTCGTACACCCCTCCCCAAATCATTTCATCCTCTCCATGTACACATAGGTATAAATGGGAGTATCAGCTACAAAAACAGCAGAAGCAAGCTACATGCATTTTTTTTCATGTCTGCAGTTCCACATGCCAATCAAAGAATTAACTTTATTTAAAATAAAATCCTCCTCCTTGGATCACCACCTTACCGTGGTGGAGGAGTTTGCGTGCCTGAATGATCCTAGGAGCTATGTTGTCTGGGGCAAAAAGCCCCTGGCAGGGTCTCCCAAGGCAAATTGGTCCTAGGTGACAGGCCAGACAAAGAGTGGTCCGAAAAAACCCCTATGAAAAGAAAACACAAGAACTCGTGTACCCTGCCCGATATAGGGTTATCGCGGCCCCACCCTGGAGCCAGGCCCGGGGATGGGGTTCGTCAGCGAGCGTCTGGTGGTCGGGCACTTTCCCATGGTGCCCGGCCGGGCCCAGCCCGAAGGAGCTACATGGGTGGGCCTGGGCGTCGCGATCCTCGGTTGCTAAAATTGCCTTTCGGAACTTGGAACGTCACTTCACTGGCAGGGAAGGAGCCTGAGCTTGTGCGGGAGGTTGAGAGATACCGGCTAGATATAGTCGGGCTCACCTCAACGCACAGCTCGGGTTCTGGGTCCAATCTCCTTGAGAGGGGCTGGACTCTGTTCTTTTCTGGAGTTGCCCATGGCGAGAGGCGTCGGGCAGGTGTGGGCTCTCGTGGCCCCCAGGCTTGAAGCATGCATGTTGGGGTTTTCTCCGGTGGACGAGAGGGTAGCGTCCCTACGCCTTCGGGTTGGTGAACGGGTACTGACTGTTGTCTGCGTTTATGCGCCGAATGGCAGTTCAGAGTACCCAGCCTTCTTGGAGTCTGTGGGGGGGGGGTACTAGAAAGTGCTCCCCCTGGAGACTCTGTAGTCTTACTGGGAGACTTCAACGCTCACGTGGGCAATGACAGTGAGACCTGGAGAGGTGTGATTGGGAGGAACGGCCCCTCTGATCTGAACCTGAGTGGTGTTCAGTTGTTGGACTTCTATGTAAATCACGGTTTGTCCATCACGAACACCATGTTCGAGCACAAGGGTGTCCATAAGTGCACATGGCGCCAGGATGCCCAAGGCCGCAGTTCAATGATCGACTTTGTAGTTGTGTCATTGGACTTGCGGCCATGTGTCTTG
>JAFMOD010000949.1:155180-187441 GCA_019802435.1 Corydoras maculifer
CCGCATTGAAAGGAGCCAGTTGAGGTGGTTCGGGCATCTGGTAAGGATGCCTCCTGGGCGCCTTCCTAGGGAGGTGTTCCAGGCAAGTCCGGCTGGAAGGAGGCCCCGGGGAAGACCCAGGACACGCTGGAGGGATTATATCTCTCAGCTGATCTGGGAACGCCTCGGGGTTCCCCCAGTCGAGCTGGTGGAGGTGGCTGGGGCGAGGGAGGTCTGGGTCATCCTACTTCGGTTGCTGCCCCCGCGACCCGAAACCCGGACAAGTGAAAGATAATGGATGGATGGATGGATGGATAAAATAAAATCGATGTTTGGTGCTGGGAAATCCTGTCTCTACTCTGCTTTGTGTTCCAGAATGTGACATTTTTACAAAATCCAGATTTTTCTGCTACGTGTTTTGCTTCATAAAATTTTGCTTCATAATGCCTATCTACAATATCAACCAAAAGGGCAAAACTAAACTGTAAAATATTTTTATATATTTGTCCCGTCCGGGCGACACGGTGGCTTAGTGGTTAGCACGGTCGCAGCGCTAGGGATTCCTGGTTCGAATCCCCATCTGGGTGGGGTTTTCATGTTGATCCCGTGTCCGCGTGGGTTTCCTCCGGGTTCTCTGGTTTCCTTCCACTGTCCAAAAACATGGATCAAGTCAACTGAGTTCTCCATAATTGCCCCATATATAGTTTGTGTGCATGCCTGTGTGAGTGAGTGTGTGCCCAGCGATAGTTTGGCGCCCTGTCCTGGGTGTATCTGCCCAGCGCCCGAATCGTTCTCCCCTGGATGGACATGGGGAACCCCCCCACCCCTCATGACCCTAATATAGGATAAAGCGGAAGATAATGGATCCAAATTTAATAACTAGTATAAAATGCAAATTATTATTGAAAGTGAGCTACTGGGCAACATCTACAGTTTAGGACACCCATGTTCAGAATGTGCAATGATCAGGTGTTTTCAGAAATTATAAAATCTTTTAAATCAGTTTAGTTAGACATTTAAAGTTCTGATTAGTTTGATGACACTGTAAACACACAAACTCAACACATAGCCAGGTTCAGAAGCTTTTCTAGATCAGGGCCAGGTAATTTCTCTAAGGGTCCATATGAGAAACTTTATTCTTCATCTTTGCTTTTTTTTGTTAAAATTTTGTATTTTTTTTTTACTTAATTTGTCTTTAATGTTTGATGAAAAATTTTGATGGGTTTAGAGATATGTAACATAAAGGTCTACACAACCTGCTTTCAGTCTCGTCAATTTCTAACTTATGATATCACTTGTTGGCTCAGTATTATTTATTACAAGGGCTTAAACTTCTATTTTTTCTAGCACCTTGGACACATATGCCTCTTATTATTTCTCATCAGCACAACTTTAATTCCCTTTATATCAGGTTGTAATTGGCTACAAACTAGTACTCACTTATTTTGTGTACTCATTCATTCATTATCTCACGCTTATCCTCTATTAGGGTCGCGGTGGGGTTCCCCATGCCCATCCAGGGGAGATCGTCTCGGGCGCTGGGAAGATAGACCCAGAACAGGGTGCCAAGCCATCGCTGGGCACACACTCACTCACTCTATATGGGCAATTTTGAGAATTCAATTAACTTGATCCATGTTTTTGGACTGTGGGCGGAAACCGGAGAACCCGGAGGAAACCCACGCAGACACAGAGAGAACATGGAAACTCCACTCAGATAGGGATTTGAACCGGGAATCCCTAGCGCTGAGAGGCAAACGTGCTAACCACTAAGCCACCATGCCGCCCTATTTTGTGTACTGATTAGTAAATTGTTCAAAGTGTTCTATTACCAACAAATTTTGTTAAACTGCTATTTTGAGCTTCATATATAATGCATCATTATTTAATCATTCCAGTTTTCCTTTAACCCCTTATTCAAATGGATAAATGGACTTTCCAGGTTTTTTTTGGAAGTTTAAGTTGCACTGTGTGGCGGCACGTGGCTTAGTGGTTAGCACATTTGCCTCTCAGCGCTAGGGATTCCCGGTTTGAATCCCCATCTGGGTGGAGTTTCCATGTTCTCCCCTTGTCCGCGTGGGTTTCCTCCGGGTTTTCCGGTTTCCTCCCACAGTCCAAAAACATGGATCAAGTCAATTGAGTTCTCCA
The DNA here is from genome assembly GCA_019802435.1 of Corydoras maculifer. Lineage (NCBI taxonomy): Eukaryota > Metazoa > Chordata > Actinopteri > Siluriformes > Callichthyidae > Corydoras > Corydoras maculifer. The sequence goes on from JAFMOD010000949.1 coordinate 157,308, forward strand.
AATTGCCCCATAAAGAGTGTGTGTGTGAGTGAGTGTGTGCCCAGCAATGGATTGGCGCCCTGTCCTGGGTCTATCTGCCCAGCGCCTGAAACGTTCTCCCCTGGATGGGCATGGGGAACCCCACCGCGACCCTAATAGAGGACAAAGCGGGAGATAATGAATGAATGAAAAGTTGCACTGTGTGGTTGTAGCTACCATTGTTCTAGTTTCTTTGTGTTTTGTCACACTTCGGCCAACTACTAAATTATGTTGACTAAATAAGCTTTTTATGTTTTTTTACGTGGTTCTGCTGGTCTTTTTATTTCCTTGTTTGGGTATCTGTCTTTTGGAAAACATCATTTCAGTTATTCAGCTCGATTCATATTACTTTGTCATTTGTGGTACTTCACATCTTTTCAGTTCTCACACCTTAAATACCAAGTTCCCAAATTTAGCGCTTTTTAGCTCATCCTGCTGTTCATATTTTGTAGTTTACGGAGCCTCTAAAGTGACATGGAAGAAAAAAAATATAACTTTGCGAGATCTCGCAATAATTGTATTTATATTTATTGCGAGATCTCGCAAAAGTTAATGTGAGATCTCGCGAGATCTCACAAAATAACGCGGTAACTGTGAAGCTGTCCAGTTTTGTGACGCCAAGTCACAAAACGTTTTTCGACGAGAGCGTCCGCTTTGCATTAAGTAGTCGCTTCAGGTGTCTCTCGTGTTGGCATTTATTAAACATAAAATACACGAATTGGATTATTTGTAATGTTTTTGTTATACTTCGTAATGCTCTTTAGTTTTGTAATGACGTTTACTATTTCACATAGTTTAAACAACTGCTGAATGACTGCAGGGAACAGAGTTAATGGTCATTTGCGGGATGAGCGCGTATAATTGGAGGAATGTCCTGTTGCGGGATGAGCACGGCAAAGGGTGTGGATGTCTGATAACAGGGTGAGCTGTAGACTTAGGGGGCAGGTAACATTTATTAAATGTAATAGTGAAACTGGGGCTCAGGAAGTCCCCACCATATATGGAAGGTCCATTCACACTCATCCACACACAGAAGGACAGCCCACCTAAGGGTTAAGTACCGAAGCGGGAATTCAGAGCTCTTTTATTAATCGTGGTTTTTACACTTGTTTGTCTATTTAGTAAAACGCATTAAGTTCTTTTGCAACAAAGCCGCCGACTTATGACCGTTTTTTTGGAACATAACACTCACTTATACGAAAACTGTGTTTACGGGCAAGCACTAATTTGATGTCTTTATATTGCAAGCCAATCCCAAAATAAAACTCAATAAAACTATTCCACGGATGAACGTTCTCCATTGTGATCGTTTATTGTTGTTTACCCGGAAACTGACCTGAAACTACATCAATTTATAGTAAACTTTTTGCGAGATATCGCATATATATATATATATATATATATATATATATATATATATATATATATATATATATATATATATATATATATGCGAGACATTTTTTCTTCATTTTTTTATTATAAAAGTTAATTTATTCATTCATTCATTATCTCCCGCTTTATCCTCTAGTAGGGTCGCGGTGGAGTTCCCCATGCCCATCCAGGGAAGAACGTTTCGGGCGCTGGGCAGATAGACCCAGGACAGGGCGCCAATACATCGCTGGGCTTTTATAAAAGTTATTAAAATATATTTTTGTTGCTTAATTTTGATTCGACACGGCAGTTCTCTTTGCTGCCTCAGGCATTACTGTGGTTTTAGTGCCATCTAGGGCCAGGTATGAGAGGAGGTTTCATATCCACATCTTATCACTACACAGGGACTATAACTGTGCCATGGAATTGCTGGTTAGGGGAATTGCCCTGACCTAACAGTTCCTTATTTGACAGCAGACGAGTTTCAAGATAAGGAAAACAGTTATCCTTTCAAATCAGATTTTTTTTGTTGTTATATTAATATTCTGCCGGCGGCACGGTGGCTAGGGATTCCCGGTTCGAATCCCCATCTGAGTGGAGTTTCCATGTTCTCCCCGTGTCTGCGTGGGTTTCCTCCGGGTTCTCCGGTTTCCTCCCACAGTCCAAAAACATGGATCAAGTCAATTGAATTCTCAAAAATTGCCCCATATAGAGTGTGTCTGTGTGAGTGATTGTGTGCCCAGCGATGAATTGGCGCCCTGTCCTGGGTCTATCTGCCCAGCGCCCGAGATGTTCTCCCCTGGATGGGCATGGGAAACCCCACTGCGACCCTAATAGAGGATAAAGCAGGAGATAATGAATGAATGAATGAATATTAATATTCTTCTTTGAGGCTATGTTAATTTACTAATGTATATCCTCAGTATACACATATATATTGAATATATTTAACTTATAACATATTTTGATCACAAAGTCATCAAAATTATCATTAAAAAATTTATATTGAAAAATGGCATGATTTTTAGGCTATTTGAATAAATAAGGCTTTAAATTCACTAATGTGTTTTGGCTGCAATTCACAAATCATAGTGCAAGCACCACAAATGCTGTCAAACTATTAAAAAATGTTGTTTGGAACCAAAATCAGTACTTATTTATCCAACTACATATATTGCAAGTCACTTATACTTTGTTCTCTTATGATCAGGTATCATTTTGGAAGCAGAGATTCTCCCCACTGCAGTAAAGGTGGTGGTTCAGCACTGCTAGGAAAAAGACCTAGCAGTGCTGCTGGAGTTTTTGAACACAGGATCCACTAAATGTGTCACATCTTATTGTTCTTCTTTGCAGTAAAATAGCTATAACTGATTATCTGTTGCTGCACAGTTTGTGCTAGTCCTAGCAAATTACTTTAGCACTCCTGCTGTACCCCTTAAAATGTTTTAAAACTTATGCAACAAATTATGTTAGCTTTATGGTGGCTTAGTGGTTAGCTCATTGGCCTCTCAGGGCTGGGGATCCAGGTTCAATCTCAATTCCATGTTCTCCCTGTGTCCACATGGGTTTCCTCCTGGTTCTCTGGTTTCCTCCCACTGTCCAAAAATATAGATTCAAGGTGATGTCTACTCTAAATTGCACCTATATTTAGTGTGTGTGTGTGTGTGTGTGTGTGTGAGTGCCCAACGATGGATTTGCACCCTGCCATGGGTGTACCTACACAGCACCCAAAACATTCTTCCCTGGATAGGCATGTTAAACCCTCCTGCGACCCTAGCAAAACATTAAGTGGAATAGCGGAAATTAAGATGAGAGTTTTGAAGTGTTACGGTGAGCTTTGGTAATTTTGGGACAAGCAATATCCTAAAGGCCTGTACCAGAAATTAATTAATTTTATTAAATTGAATTTTTCCTGAAGTGTTTCAATAAAGTACGTGTACATTCCATTAAATAAAACCCTTAATAATTTTATTGTTTTGATTTAAAAAACCCATCCAGGACAGGGTGCCAATCTATCACACTCACACACACACACACACACACTTTATATTCAATTCAATTGACCTTGATCCATGTTTTTGAACTGTGGGAGGAAACTGGAGAACCCAGTGGAAACCCACTCAGACACAAGGAGAACATGGGAATTCCACCGAGATTGGGATGCGCATCCCTAGTGCTGAGAGGTGAACGTGCTAACCACTAAGCCACCAATAATAAATAAAATAAATAAATTAATATCAAAGTATTTTTAACAGTTAAAATTTATCATGTAATAAAAATATATTAATTATTAGATTCTTATAATATTGATATGCACTTTGCAATGCTTAATTCAAGTTACAGGGGAGAGTATAAATGTGTCAACATCAATCCTACTTCTTAGTGTTGCACTTTAACACTGTCAAATAAATATTTAATGCTATTTGGAGCGTCTGGTGGCCAGGCACTTTCCCATGGTGCCTGGCCGGGCCCAGCCCGAAGGAGCTACATGGGTTCCCCCTCAAATGGGCTCACCACCTGTAGGGGGGGGTTATAATAGGGGTTCGGTGCAGTGTGGATCGGACAGTGGCCGGAGGCGTGGGCCTGGGCGTCGCGATCCTCGGTTGCTGAAATTGGCTTTCGGAACTTGGAACGTCACTTCACTGGCAGGGAAGGAGCCTGAGCTGGTGCGGGAGGTCGAGAGATACCGGCTAGATATAGTCGGGCTCACCTCAACGCACACCGTGGGTTCTGGGTCCAGTCTCCTTGAGAGGGGCTGGACTCTGTTCTTTTCTGGAGCTGCCCATGGCGATTGGCGTCGGGCAGGTGTGGGCTTTCTCGTGGTCCCCCGGCTTGAGGCTTGCATGTTGGGGTTTTCCCCGGTGGATGAGAGGGTAGCATCCCTACGCCTTCGGGAGGGGGAACGGGTACTGACTGTTGTCTGCGCTTATGCGCCGAACAGCAGTTTAGAGTACCCAGCCTTCTTGGAGTCTGTGGGGGGGGGGGGGTACTGGAAACTGCTCCCCCTGGAGACTCTGTAGTCTCTCTGGGGGACTTCAATGCTCACGTGGGCAATGACAGTGAGACCTGGAGAGGTGTGATTGGGAGAAACGGCCTCTCTGATCTGAACCCGAGTGGTGTTCAGTTGTTGGACTTCTGTGCAAATCACGGTTTGTCCATCACGAACACCATGTTCGAGCACAAGGGTGTCCATAAGTGCACATGGCGCCAGGATGCCAGGATGCCCTAGGCCGCAGTTCAATGATCGACTTTGTAGTTGTGTCATTGGACTTGCGGCCATGTGTCTTGGACACTCGGGTGAAGAGAGGAGCTGAGCTATCAACTGATCACCACCTGACAGGCCAAGAGATTTGCGGCTTCGTGCGTCGCGGAGGCAAAAACCCGGGCGTGGAAGGAGTTCGGTGAGACCTTGGAAAATGACTTTCGGTCGGCTCCTAGAAGATTCTGGCAAACTGTCAGGCGACTCAGGAGGGGAAAGCAGTGTGCCACCAGCACAGTATATAGTGGAGGGGGTGCACTGTTGACTTAGACTGGGGACGTCATCAGGCGGTGGAAGGAATACTTTAAGGACCTTCTCAATCCCACCAATATGCCCTCCGGAGAGGAGGCAGCGTCAGAGAACCCGGGAGGAGGCTTGTCCATCACTGTGGCTAAAGTTGCTAAGGTAGTCAGAGGGCTCCTTGGTGGCAGGGCTTCTGGGGTGGATGAGATCCGCCCGGAGTTCCTCAAAGCTCTGGATGTTGTTGGGCAGTCTTGGCTGACGCGCCTTTTCAACATTGCATGGTCATTGGGGGCAGTGCCTCTGGACTGGCAGACGGGGGTGGTGGTGCCTCTTTTTAAAAAGGGTGTGTTCCAATTACAGGGGAATTACACTCCTCAGCGTCCCTGGTAAAGTCTATGCAGGGGTACTGGAGAAGAGAGTCCGACTGATAGTTGAACCTCGGATTCAGGAGGAGCAGTGTGGTTTTCGTCCTGGTCGTGGAACACTGGACCAGCTCTTCACTCTCTCCAGGATCCTCGAGGGTTCATGGGAGTTTGCCCAACCAGTCTACATGTGTTTTGTGGATCTGGAGAAGGCTTTCGACTGTGTCCCTCGGGGTATTCTGTGGGAGGTGCTTCGTGAGTATGGGGTACATGGCTCCTTACTACGTGCCATTCAGTCCCTGTATTTGCGAAGCAGGAGTCTTGTTCACAAGTGATGGTAAGATGGAGCGTGAGATTGACAGACGGATCAGCGCGGGTTCAGCAGTGATGCGGACCCTAAACTGGTCTGTTGTGGAAAAGAAGGAGCTGAGCCACAAGGCAAGGCTCTCGATTTACCAGTCGCTCTACGTTCCGACCCTCATCTATGGTCATGAGCTTTGGGTAGTGATCGAAAGAGCAAGATCGCGAATACAAGCAGCCGAAATGGGTTTTCTCCGCAGGGTGGCTGGGCTCTCCCTTAGAGATAGGGTGAGAAGCTTGGTCATCCAGGAGAGACTCGGAGTGGAGCCGCTGCTCCTCCGCATCGAAAGGAGCCAGTTGAGGTGGTTCGGGCATCTGGTAAGGATGCCTCCTGGGCGCCTTCCTAGGGAGGTGTTCCAGGCAAGTCCGGCTGGAAGGAGACCCCGGGGAAGACCCAGAACACGCTGGAGGGATTATATCTCTCAGCTGGTCTGGGAACGCCTCGGGGTTCCCCTAGTCGAGCTGGTGGAGGTGGCTGGGGCGAGGGAGGTCAGGGTCTCCCTACTTCGGTTGGTGTCCCTGCGACCCGAACCCCGGATAAGCAGAAGATAATGGATGGATGGATGGATGCTATTTGGTACTTTCTGATAAAACGGGCCTAAAAATGAAGAAGGCTAAATTAGAACAACTATATATATATATATATATATATATATATATATATATATATATATATATATATATATATATATATATATATATATATTGTCACAGGTGGCACCTGTCCCTCCTTAACATACTCTTTGTCTCAGTTGGGTGATTGGTTTATTTTGTGCATGTGATCGGGTGTTTTTCTTACTTACTTTCCGTGTTCACTTATCCTGGTGCACGTCTTTGTATGGGTTTATCCCGGTGTTAGTCGCGTTTGTGTTTCCCCCTTTCTGTTGGTGTCCTTACACCACTTTTTAATAATAAATCTTGTTTTGGTTTTTATGCGGTGTCTCGAACTCTCCATCCTGCGTTTTGAAGATCGTATGACGCTGTGCATTTTCTCCGCACAGGTTTTATCCGTGTTGGCGTTCACAGGTGCCTCGGCGTGCGCATTCTCTCCACGCAGCCGTGCCCTGTGGACGTTTTCAGGCACGAGCGGCGTACGCGTAGCCGATCTCCCGAGGAAGACGAACAGAGGCTAACAGAAAGACGTGCCAAAGATCTGGAGTGTTCTGAACACCAGGGGCCGCCCGTCGCCGTTCCCGAGCGTCAGAGGCCGTTCGCCACCGATCCCGAGCACCAGGGACCGCCCACTGCCGAGTCCGAGCACCAGGGACCGCCCGCTGCTGAGTCTGAGCACCAGCAGCTAGAGTACGCCGATCCGCGCCCCGCAGCAAGATGGCGTGCTCCATGCTTCGGGAGCAGTGGGCGTTCCATCACGCTACATCTCCAGAGGGACCCCCCCTTTCTCTGTGAGAACTTTTTTTTTTTTTTTTTCTTTTTTTTTCTTTGTTCTCCTTTATGGTCGCTTCCCCTTTTTGCGCGACCGTTGGGGTGGGGGTATGTCACAGGTGCCTGGGGCACCTGTCCCTCATTAACGTACTCTTTGTCTCAGTTGGGTAATTGGTTTATTTTGTGCATGTGATCGGGTGTTTTTCTTACTTAGTTCCCGTGTTCACTTCCGGTGGACGTTTTCAGCCGCGTAGCCGATCTCCCGGGGAAGACGAGCGGAGGCTAACTTATATATATATATATATATATATATATATATACATATATATATATATATATATATATATATATATATATATATATATATATATGAGAAATCAAAACCTTATTTACTAATATTCAATTGAGAAAGATTATGTTTTTCTTACATTTAGGCTTTAAGCAAATTCAACACATAAAGACGATTATATCACACCTACAAATTATCCCAGTAGTGTAGAAAGGCTGCAATTGCACAAAAAACCACTGGATGACTCTGTTGCTCTGCAATCGCTTCGGGTAGAACGTGTGCCCAATTATTTTTGTTGCCTACATAACGACAAAAAATATGTTTTTTTTTTAAATTGTTCTGTATTTTTGTAGTGAAAAGTGTTTACTATCAATAAAATGTCCATAATTAAGCTTTTATCTGTGTTATAGTTTATAAATGTAGATACCATTTTTTGTCATTGACTGGATTTAAATATAAAGCTGTATTTTATAATGCTATAGCATGATGCATGTTTATTTTTACTATAATGTTCTCATGCAATGCTTATAAGTTATTGTCCAGTTACATTTAGTCATTTAGCAGACGCTTGTATCCACAGTTGCACCATATTTATCCATCCATCTATTATCTTCCGCTTTATCCTCTACTAGGGTCATGGGTGGTAGTGGGGGGGGGGTGTCTCCCCATGCCCATCCAGGGGAGACACCCAGGACAGGCGCCAATCTATCGCTGGGCCACACTCACTTACACAGACACACACACAAACACGCTCTACATGGGGCAATTTTTGGAGAATTCAATTGACCTTGATCGATGTTTTTGGACTGTGGGAGAAAGCCAGAAAACCCGGAGGAGGCCTACGTGGACATGGGGAGAACATGGAAACTCCACCCAGATTGGGATACGAACCAAGCATCCCTAGTTCTGAGAAGCGAATGTACTAACCACTAATCCACTGTGCTGCCGGCACCATATTTATGTTACACACAATATAAGTTATGTGCCTAACAGGTATATTATTTTAAGTTTAAGGGTATTATTCTAAAGTTGTGAAATGTACTTGTGGATATTTGAGAAAAAAAGATAAAAAAAGAAACATCTGTGCAGTGGTCAGGCATTGATATCAGAAATAAAAAAAGAGATGTTGAGCTCAAAATAACACTGAATTTAATTTAAATCTGTTAATGTGAAAACCAATTAGACCTCACTTTGTACACAAGTATGGAACAAAATAGGCCTTCCCCAGGATTATGAAAATACAGTAGGTTTGAAAGTTTGTGAAACCTTTAGAATTTTGAATTGGTTAATCAATTTGGTCTGAAACATCAAAACAAATAAAATCAGTTTTTTTGAATAACATGAGGTACACATTTAGACCTTAGTGTTATCCTACTGATTGAAAACACCTGACTCTTTCACCTTCTTGTCATCCGCAAATTTAAAATAAATGGTTCATCACCCACAAGTATGTAAAATTGGATTATTTTCCTTATTAGGCTTGCTATAACTACTGCATAAGAGAGGCTTGATTAACAATACAAAACTCTTTTATTTTCATAAGATGATACTTTATTATTGTAGTGTAAAACTAATGAAAAATACTAAACACAGATTTTGAAGAATATTAAAGCCCTATCATCTAGTCTCTTTGCACATTAAAATATCCTGATATGAATGTATTTAATGAATATACCATAACAGTCACACACAAGTTTGTACATGCCTTTTTCTTGCTCCAACTTTTTTCCACGTTAACAGTTCCAGTTTCCATAAAGATGGACTTTGTAGTCTAATAGTAGCACCACAGTTATTATTTGTTTGCTGCATTATTTTCATTCCAGCAGTGTCGCTGAGGTGTTTAAATGAAACTACAGCCGTACTGCTCTACTAAAACCCCCTCACCACACCAGTATCACTGCAGAACTGACAAAAACAATACAAGATTCAAATTATATCTGCTCTGTGATGGTCCTGGCCAGTAGACAACAGAGAACCAACAGAGAACTAACAAAATAAACAGATGTACTTCAGTCGGTAACTGTAAAACTACAAAGTCCATTTATATGGTAAGTGGAGGAAATAGACAATGGAGCAAGAAGGGCATGTGAAATCTGGTACTGTACATCTACACAACAGACATTTTTTAAATAATTTTTTTGTAATAGAATAAGTAATTTTCTAAATAAATTAATCTATACCGTAACAAGGGGACACACTACTGTAGTGGCAATATTTGCATTAGCCATTCTATTTAAATAATGAACATATAGGACAAACACTTTTAGCATACAACTAAAACATATAAATAAGCATTAAACTTATATTTTATGTATACATGAAATGCTTAGCTGTTGTAAACTGTACAGCACACAATTATTGAAGCATAAACTTAAATATCTTAGTTTTTATATGTATAACATCTGTCTGGCATGGGTATGTATGAACGAGACAGAATGCTCAGAGCCAGGTCAGACCAAACATACGGCTTTATTGTCTGTATCAACAAAGTTTAAGAAAAACAAGTGCTTGCACATTAGCTTTCATCCTCTTCAACATATGCTATTTTTCCTTGAAGTGTTTTTAGGATAAATTTTTAGCCAGCCTCATAATTAGACATTGACGAAAAGATGCCACAGGCTTTGAAGTGGGTGTTTCTGGAGCATGCTGACTCTATGCTTGTTTGATATTCGGTGTTACGATTGAATTACATCATGTCTAAGTGTAAAAAAGTACACTCAATTTGAAACTATGTATTAGTTTGTATTAGTACAAAGAAGGGATTTGAAGGATTAAGGACTTTAACTTTTATGCAATGAGTTTTATTGTTAAATATTGTTAAATATATGCATGGACAGTGGGGGGATGCCATATGGACTGTGGAAACTTTGTATGGGTTGTTTAGGATGTGCTTGCAAATTGCTTATTTGCAATTCTTTACAAATTTTTGTGACGTGCGTGTTTTTGTTTTTGGACACCATCACCGTAAAAGATGATGTATGTACTTAGAGATGTATGCAAAGCGTAAAGCGAAAATTGCTCGGTATATTCATTCTTTCATTCATTCGTTCATTCATTCATTCATTCATTATCTCCCGCTTTATCCTCTATTAGGGTCGCAGTGGGGTTCCCCATGCCTATCCAGGGGAGAACGTTTTGGGCGCTGGAGAGATAGACCAAGGACAGGGCGACAATCCATCGCCGTGCCGCCTGCTCGGTATAATCTCAGGGAATGCATAATTCTCTCATAAAGTTCTATGTTCAGGATAGCATTTAACATGTCAATTCGCCCTCTATTCTGTTTTTACAGTTCTAATAAAGCACTTTGGATAAAAAATAAACTTACTTGCTGTTGTGTTCATTGTGTCAATAAGGTATGGCAAAACTTTGGATAAAAGAAACTGAAAAAACCTCCAGTGAAGTAAAGCGGCATCTGGAAAAAGAGTCAGTTAGAAGCTGCATACAGGGCCCAGCATGGGACGTAGGATGTTGCCGAAACTCTTATGCTTTGACAGCAAAGCGGTGTGGGAATACTATCACACTCAGCTCCACACAGGAGACAACAGTGCGGCTCAGACACTGAAAGATTTTCTGAATTGCCAGAGAGAAAACACGGCCAGCTGGAGAGGTTAAGGGCAGCGGTGCAGCAATAAAATTTGATTACATTGAAAGATACAAAGCAGGTATAGTTCATCTAAAATAATTCTTCCCCACAGATTTCTTTTAGATTGTCAAGGGTCTTCTGTTCTCTCTTGTGCATTCTCTTTTTAAGTTTACCTCATGTATCTTTTTTAAACAGGTTTGATTTAGGGAACTAAATTCCTAAATGCTAAATCTTTTAACCCTTTTCTTGCCAGGGATGTTAATCAGTGGCGTGTCGTTTACTGTATTTCACAGCTAGGTCTTCAGTAATGATCCACATGTGAATCACTGATTTATGGCTATAAAATCATCTTTTTATGCTGAAATCAGTATAAAGACCTATGGCATCACAGATAGATAACTAGTTGTGACGGTAGTGCAGCGGTGCTGGGGAAGAAAACAGATACACCTGACGTGGATCTGCTGATGAACATGTGTGCACTTCATAATCTGCAGAGATTGACCACGAGCTACTGGAAAGTGGGCCCACAGCAAATACCAATGGCCAATGCCATAAGATCTCTCTCTTTCTATATATTGTATTGTAGTTCTGTTTATTGTATAGTGTTATGTGTATACTGTTAGAGACAACACCTACCACACCACATTACTAGTATGTATAATATACTTTTCCAATAAAGTGGATACTCTACTCTTTGAGTACATTGCATTTTTCTCTTCCTTTTAAATAAGTGTTTATTGTTGATACTTTTTTAATCCTAATATTTTTAGTACATTATAACTTGCTTAATGGATTAATAAAGTATTCTTATTCAGATTCTGATATAAAATGTTTTTTTCAAAAGTAATAAAATTAAATAAATAAATCATGACGGCGGCACGGTGGCTTAGTGGTTAGCACATTCGCCTCTCAGCGCTAGGAATTCCTGGTTCGAATCCCAATCTGGGTGGAGTTTCCATGTTCTCCCCATGTCCGCGTGGGTTTCCTCTGGGTTCTCCGGTTTCTTCCCACAGTCCAAAAACATGGATCAAGTCAATTCTCCAGATTGCCCCATATAAAGTGTGTCTGTGTGAGTGTGTGCCCAGCGATGGATTGGCGCCCTGTCCTGGGTCTATCTGCCCAGCGCCTGAAACGTTCTCCCCTGGATGGGCATGGGGAACCCCACTGCGATCCCAATAGAGGATAAAGCGGGAGATAATGAATGTATGAATTTTAAAAGTGTTTTTAACACTGCTAAAGTCAAACTGAACCAAAATCTTTACTTTTAATATCAAATGCTAAGCAAAATTAGTTTTTATATGTAGTTAGATGAGGTGGAGTTTACTGATGGAAAAAGAAAGCTGTTGTATGATGAAAATGTGTTAAAAACTCTATATTACCATTAACAAATAAGAAATAATAAAAAATAATATTGTTATTAGTAATAATATTCTCCAAATTGCCCCATATAGAGTGTGTTTGTGTGAGTGAGTGTGTGCCCAGCGAGAGATTGGTGCCCTGTCCTGGGTGTATCTGCCCAGCACCCAAAACGTTCTCCCCTGGATGGGCAAGGGGAACCCCACCGCGAACCTAAGATATAGGATAAAGCGGAAGATAATGAATGAATAAATGAATAATAAATCATGACATTTGACTGGAGTTTCTAAAATTTTTGTAGAAGACTTTGCAAACAGGCAAAGTGGCAGGTGGCTTAGTGGTTAGTACGTTCGCCTCTCAGCGTTAGGGATTCCCGGTTCGAATCCCCATCTGGGTGGAGTTTCCATGTTCTCCCCGTGTCTGCATGGGTTTCCTCCGGGTTCTCCGGTTTCCTCCCACAGTCCAAAAACATGGATCAAGTTAATTGAATTCTCATAAATTGCCCTGTTTAGAGTGTGTCTGTGTGAGTGAGTGTGTGCCCAGCGATGGATTGGCGCCCTGTCCTGGGTGTATCTGCCCAGCGCCCGAGATGTTCTCCCCTGGATGGGCATGGGGAACCCCACCGCGACCCTAATAAAGGATAAAGCGGGAGATAATGAATGAATGAATGAATGAATGACTTTGCAAACATTTAATGATTAAAACCTTATCTTTTTGTGATTCATTAAATATTTTTATAAGTATTTGAATAAGCACATCACCGTACACTATATACAACCAAAGGAATGAGACATATCAGTAACAATGAGAAATATCAGAATTAGAGTTTTCTTAGATTTACTAAAAATACAGTAGAAAGTGACATTTCATAATGTTGGTCTGAAATTGGCATCACTGGAAATGGCATGATTAATTTCAGATTTGAGCTATGAAGCAAGAATAGTATTTGCTTTGAAGGGAAAAAATGTGGATTTTGTTCACTGTACACACACATACATACAGTGCGCAAGAGTTGTGCATGTTTATGGAAAAAAGGACAATGTTCCAAAATTCCACTAGGTTGCTACCCAACACTATTCTTTCCTAACCTATTTTCTCTTCGTTTTTTTACATTTAGGTTTTTCTTCCATCTGTTTTTTTTTTCTCTGTTCTCTATCTTTTTCCCTTGTGTGCTTCACCCCACACTCTCTGCATTGTCTGAGGTTGAAATCAGCTCTAGTTGTGCAGATTGGAGTAGACAGCAAAGAGAACTAAGCTCAGTTCTGACCTAGAAACAGAGAAGAGAAATAAGAAGGGAACAAAAAAAAAAAACAGGAAAAGGTTACGATGAGGACAATACTGCTGTCCTTGTGTGTATGTGTGTGTGTGTGTGTGTGTGTGTGTGTGTGTGTGTGTGTGTGTGCATGTGCATGTGCAAGCAAGAGACAGGAGAGTCAGAGAATGAAGGACAGAGGAAAGTACAGATGGCATATTAACAGCAACATGCAGTAGACTTCTATTTCTTACTTCTGGTGTAGAGCTGCTGGTCCACAGAGATATCACATTACTCTACATTGTTGTTGCTGCCTGGCCGCTCAAGGAGGATGAGTCCCCCACTGAGTCTTGGTCCTCCCAAGGTTTCTTCCTTGAATAACAACATAAAAGGGAGTTTTTTCTTGCCACTGTCGCTTCGGCTTGCTCTTTGGGGGTTTAAAGGCTTTTCATTCTGTAAAGCTGCTTTGTGACAATGTACTGTTGTAAAAAGCGCTATATAAATAAATAACTTGAACTTGAACTTGAACTCTCATTTCTGTATGCATCTAGCCAAGCTATGCTGTGTTGCATTTGATTTGTTAGACTGGCCATTATAGTTGCTTTCAAAAGTGCAATGATACTACTAAGCTACACATTTGCTCGTATAACAAGCAACAGGTAGAGTCAGATTACAAAAATTGTATGTAGGGACGTAAAAATACAATAATATACTGTATATGAACAGAAATAAAAAAAAATAATGTGATGTGCAAACAGGATGGTGTAAAGGACCAAGCTATTAAGAGAATTTACAGTTGGCTCTTCTTCTGATGAGCAGCCTTGTATATGGCACCAGGGTGCAATTGCGGTTAGGTAAATTGGGGTTAGGAATTGAACCAGTTGCAGGGCTGATTCCTTTAACCACAAGCGTATGACTGCCCCCTATGGCTTCAATGTCTAGATTTACCTACCCCCCCCCCCCCATAATATTAGTCAGCATTACAAAACTTGAACTTGTTCACATATTGAATTAAGCTACTGCATTGTTGCTATAAAGAATTACCTGACTAGAACACTAACACTTAAACACATATAGTAGTTGATCAGACCACTTAAACAGAAAAAAATTGATACTCAATAGAAACTTATTTAGCAATTAACACCCAAATTAACACAATAATTCACAATTTAGCAAGAGTTAAATAATATTCTAATTTAAAACTGCAATTTTCACTTTCCTGACACTTGTAACAAAAGAAACTTAAATAAGAATTACCTTAAGATAATACAGTGTAATACATAATGCACGATAATTAACTAAATGTGCGCTTAAATGAATTGAAATGCTCATAAACCAGTGTCGATGTATTCATAAGAGAAAAAAGATCCAGAATATAAGCACTACATTTAATAATTTTATATATCATTAGTTACTGCACATGCAGCTATTACAGACAGAATGGAGATAAACAAAACACAAATGCTTAATTTATGTGGATATAAACTTTGGTTTTGTGGTTTTAAGTTTGTGTGAGCAAACATCCTTAACATCAGCAGAAGCAGACAGTTGGGTTGACTATAATCCACTAGCATGATGTCTCATGAGAAATAGACAAAAAAACAAACCCTCTCCTAAAATGAGCGAGATAAACAAGAGAATGCTTTAGAAATTCGATCATACTATATGCAGATGCAAGGAAACAAGGACACTAGCAACTAGAAAAATAAGAAAATGTTGCCCGGGAGAATGGAATTCAGTAAACAACAAAGAGTAAGGAATTGACCTGTTTGTATTACAACATACATAACTTGCTGTCTTTATTTCACTCATAATGCATTAAGACTGCTGAACCACAGAGAGAGCAGTGCTCAAAAAGATTCCAGTGACATAGCCTAAGTTAGAAATGACTAATGTCTTTCCCTGTCATTGCCACATGTCTTCCTCTGTCATTCTTCAGATGCCAAACTGGAATCATATTTTGATGGGGCAGTGTATAATGTCCCCAAAACAGTGGCGGGCCTTCAGGGCCTTCTCTGAAGGCATTAAAATATATTGGAAAAAAGTAGGGTGTAAAAGGTGCCTAGGGCACCTGTTCTATGTTAGTTAATTTACTTTCAATTACGTTATTTAGTTGGTTTAATTATCTCTTTCTGTTGATTGGTTGTGTTGTGCACGTGATTGGTTTTCATTTGTATTTATTTCCTTCTTTCCCTGTCCTCAGTGCACTTCGTGGGTTAAGATTATGTTCACTCGGCCGGTGCCTTTGTTTTGTGGTGTTAATACACCTTTAAATAAAATTCCATTTCCCTGCTACCTGCGTGCCTGGCTCCCTTCAGCGCGTTAGAGCGCGACGGCTCTGCGCTTCCTATGCGCAGCCGCTTTAACCCCTAGGTAGGCGAGTGTAACATAGGGTGGGTTTTGTTTACAAATCAGGATTTAAACTGGATTTATTTTTTTTGAGTTATTCCTAAATAATAATGCACTTTTTTGAGGTTATTGTTGACAATTTAAATGTTGTGGCTAAACAGTAAAACAGGGTAGGTTTTATCCTTCATTTCTGTGTAATAAGATGTTTTAATAGCCATAAAATAGTTATTGACAGGTGGATTAATTCAGAAAGAGTAATATTGAAGACAAAGCTGTGAAATGCACGGCCCACTACTGCCCCAAATCCACCGCCCAATTTTGCCAAATTGTGTGAAATAAGTTGGGTCCAATATTTGCACTCATTTGTACCACTCCAACAAATATTGTGTTTGACCCCACATCCAAAAAGAGACTGATTGAGACAGGATCTGGAATGTGGGATTCATGTGCATCTACATCAGGGGTAAATGTCTGTATGCAACCTGAAATCAGACTACTTTATCAATCCCTGGAGGGAAATTGCAGTTTTTGCAGATGCTCCACTTTTCTTGCTATATACAGAAGAAGAGTAAAGATTAACACTAAGCACAATAAAAGTAAAACTTAACTAAAAAATAATACAGAATGAAGAAAAGAGTAAGTGGAGGTTGGTGGTTGGCTAACAGAATTGATTCTGTGTCCTAATCAATTTTTTATTTATGACTGTTAGACTTGGGGTGATTTCTATCTTCTGTTTGGCCCTCAAAAGCCGACTTCATATCACGATCAGAGATGCAGTCAGAAGGGAACCCATAGACACTGACTACATGCTGCAACTGTTATTTGGCCATGTCCTTGCAGAGAACCTTATAAAACATCACCAACAAATTAAAAAGAGGCCATAAAAGATCTGTAAGCCTGTATTAAGATTTGATTAAATTTGCAACAATGTACGAGAGAGGACCAGAGAAACCATGTAGTTGGTCTGCTGGTCAGAAGATTTTTGTTTTTGAAACAGACATGGCATGCTGTGACAATTTATTAATGTCCTTGTTTGTTTATTTCTCACATCATGCTAGTGGCTTTTTCTGTTTCTGTTTCTGCTGACATCAGTAACGTTTGCTCATGTTTGTCAAAAAACTTTCTACTGCTTAATTCTGATAAAACTGAGTTTCTAATAGTTGGACCCAAGGACAAAATTGACAAAGTTTCTAACACTGTGTTGAACCTTGATAACTCCTTGATAAGATAAGATAAGATAAGATAAGATAAGATAAGATAAGATAAGATAAGATAAACCTTTATTTGTCCCGCAATAGGGAAATTCACATTTCTCAGCAGCAGATTCAGAGGAGGGTGTAAAGGCATCCAGTCATTAAAAGAGATTTAACCTAGGAATTTTTTTTTAAAAATATAGTTAGAAATCTATATATACAAGATTAAAATCTAATTTTCTAATATTACTTATTTACAGTCCTACAGGAATGAAATGAATCAAATATTGCACATGTGGTGTCTGATTAAGCAGCAGACAGTTATTACATACATTTGATTGAAATGTATTGCACCATCAATGATACATTTATTGCACAGTTATTTTTAGTTTGGTTTGGAGTGGTTACTGGGACAGTGCTGATTGTGCAGTGTAACTGCAGCAGGAATGAAGGACCTGTGGTAACGCTCCCTGACACACTTCGGATGACGTAGCCGGATCCAGTTCGTCTGTAAATGATCTTGGTGTCATTATTGATATAGATATCTCCTTTATGAAGTACATTTACAATAATAACTTCGTAACATTCACCTTCACCTTCGTAATATTTTTAAGCTAAGAAATATCCTCTTCTTTCAAGATGCAGAAAAAATAATTCATGCGTTTATTACCTTAAGGTAAGATTATTGTAATTCACTTCTGACAGGATGTTTTAATAAATCATTACATAAATTAAACTTGTGCAAAATGCTGCAGCTAGAGTTTTAACTGGAACCAGAAAGGTTGATCATATCAGTCATGTGTTATCAAATTTACATTGGCTACCAGTTAAGTTTTGTATTAAGTCCAAAATTTTATTGATAACATAAAATTCTGCATAATCAGGCACCAAAGTATCTGAGTGATCTGATTCAATTGTATTACCGGTGTTGGGTTGGTAATCTGGGATCAGTTTGTGCTGGCGTTTAACCTCTTCACCCATCTCATCATTAATAGGGGGTGTGGCACTGAAATGATTCTGTTCCTGTGAGCCCTCTCAACTAAGTTAAGTCTGCAGTATCTGCCCCTTTTAGTTATGCTGCTCTATTCAGTTATGCCGGAGTCACATGCTGCACTGTTAATCAATTACTTATTAAATGCTGTGCTTTATCAGCTCTAACTGCTTTTCTTGTCTGTATCTTTTCAGGTGTTGTCGGATTCCTGGAGGTGTAGATCTTCATCCATGGCTCTGCCAAAGCACTGATTACTGGATGGAACCTTAATATTGATTGGACTGGAGGTCCTGCAGGACTCCCTCAATGGATTTACATATAGTTTTCCAGTTGTTAGAGTTTTGATAAATACGATTTGATAAATAGTCACCTGATCTCCATACAATCTGTACATGGCTGTCGTACATTGTTTTTTCTTTCCAATGTCGCTTCAGCTTGCCCTTTGGGGGTTCAAAGGCTTTTAATTCTGTAAAGCTGCTTTGTGACAATGTACTATAATAAAAAGCACTATGGAAATAAGTTATTTGAACTTAAATTACTTGAACTTGAACTTCACATTCATATTAATGCGCAAAATAAAATACATTATTGTCAACAATGTTTTTACTGTGATATGGCCAATATGACTATGGTATTTAATTATTAGAGAAACCAGAAACCTGTTACTAAGCGATCATGTGAATAATGAATAAAACCTTGTTATTTTAATATAGTGTGTTCATAGAACCAAGCTGACGTGACACACAACAACGCTGATCTCACTGGCTTCCCTGGTGATGCGACAGGCTGCAGTGCACATTTGGTTCGAAAAAGTCTTACGGAAGGTAAAGGTAAGGCTTTGGAACCATAGGCTTCAAAACCATAGACTTGAGAACCATGCTCCGATGGACTTGCTTTGGGACTATAGACTTGGGAACCATTCTTCTGCTCAATGGGTTCTCCTCTGGCTCAGACGTTGGTGGCGTTGTTACCACACATGTCCCTTACCACATCACCAGGGATGCCACTGAGAGAGCTGGTGGCCCAGTCCTTACGATCCTGTCTCCTCGTGTTTAGCCTCCAGGACACATAAGATTCCAATAACAGCCAACACAATCAAGCATGCAACAGACTGACTCTCAGGGGATGCTCTGAGCACAGACTGACTCACAAGGGGCATTCTGAGTGTAGGCTGATTCACAGGGGGCGCTCTGAGTGCGGATGTCTTACAGTGGATGCTCTGCATTTAGGCTGGCTCACAGTGGATGCTCTGAGTTTATGCTGACTCACAGTGGATGCTCTGAACACTTACTGACTCACAGGAACGCATACTGACTCACACTCTGAGTTCAGGCTGACTTTTGTTCAGTCTACTGGAAACATAAGAATACTATAACAGCCAACGCAACGAAATAGGCAACAGATTGAGTGCAGACTGACTAACAGGGGGCACTGAGGAAACCAAAGCTTAGAATTCAGCTTACCGATACGAACCGCTACCAGTCCGGCAAATGCTGTGTGGGGAGAGATTGCTACTGTTACGATGTTACAACTCATCTCTGTTTTATGGGAGTAGCATTTAAGCTAGTCAGCAAGGAGTGATTGGAAAAAACTAACCAAAATTCCAGCTGAAATAAATGAAACCATAATGAGCGATTAACTGAATGATGGGAGAAACCAAAGTACACTGTTAATTCATCAAACACATGTCGACTTATGACATTAGGGGTATTAAAATTTCTGTAAAACTTTGAGATCCAAAATGGCGGCAGGGCAGTAGCTCTCAGCGGCCGATCTGAATACAAACAGTGCTCTTTGTTTATTTTCAGTTGATTTCAGTAGTATTTAGTGAGTATATGTTTCATATGGTCATAGGAAAAAACAATATCCATGTTTATGACCGTCAATCCCTGTTAATTCACTAAAAACCAACCCGAAAACATGCTACAAGATGAGCTACGAGAGACGCTACGCAGACTGGGTCTGCTACAGACACCAGGCCCCCAGACTGTGACCTCGTCTGAAGCCGACAGCCGGAGATGGGGGGCACCGCAAGCGGTGTTCAAGACAACAAAAATGTGGCAAGCGGGCTGCCGTTTGCGCTAGGCTAACAACAAAGCCAACTCGACCAGCTCTCCCATCCATCCTGACTGGAACATGTTTAGGAAGGCTGGAACCCAGAGCGACATCAGTGACCTAGAGGAGTACATGTGATCGGTGACCTGCTACATCAGCAAGTGTACAAACGATGTGACTGTCTCCAAGAACATCACCACTCCAGAAGCCATAGATGACCGCAGAGGTGCGTGCTTTGCTGAGGGATCGTGACTCTGCTTTTAAAGGTATGGGACTAGGCTGCACTGAGACCAGCAAGGGCCAAACTGTCCAGGGCCATCAGAGAGGCAAAGCGCGTACATGGTCGGAACATCCACAGCCACTTCATCCAGAACCATCCAGACCATCACCAACTACAGGACTACATCACCTGCCTGTGACGTTGATGTCTCCCTTCCAGATGCGCTAAATGACTTCTACGCTTGGTTTGAGACACAGAACGTCGTGACAGCAAGGAAGACCACCCCTCCTCTCAACGACCAGGTGTTGTGCTTCACAGCAGCTGATGTGAGGAAAACTCTATGAAAAGTCAACCCTCGGAAAGCTGCTGGACCAGACAACATTCCTGGCAGAGTGCCTCAAGTGGCAACGTGTCTCAAGGCAACCACCATCATTCCCATGCCGAAGAAGTCTCCAGTGTCCTGCCTCAATGACTACCGCCCCATTGCACTGACACCTGTCATCATGAAGTTCTTCCAGAGGCTTGTCATGAGGCACATCAAGACCCTGCTGCCAGCTACATTGGATCCGCTTCAGTTTGCGTACCAGCCAAACCGCTCGACAGATGATGCCATATCCACCATACATCACCTGGCACTCACCCATTTTAGCATTTAAAACAATCATCCATCAGCAACTGATCAGGAAACTGAACCTACTGGTCCTGAACACCTCTCTCTTCAACTGGATCTTGGACTATCTGACCGTAGTCAGTAGTAGTCAGGTAGTGAAGACAACTGATAAGATCATCGGTGTCTCTCTCTCCTCCATCACAGACATTTACACCACACGCTGCATCCGCAAGGCAACCAGCATTGTGGACGACAACACTCACCTCTCACACGCACTCTTTAGACTCCTGCCTTCTGGATATGGGAGCATCCGGGCCAACACTTCCAGACTGCGAAATAGTTTCTCCTCTCAATGCTGGGGATTCGGAGTTCGAATCCCAATCTGGGTGGAGTTTCCATGTTCTCCCCGTGTCCACGTGGCTTTCCTCTGGGTTCCTCCAGCGCCTGAAATTTTCTCCCCTGGATGGGCATGGGGAACCCCCCATGACCCTAATAGAGGATAAAGGGGAAGATAATGGATGGATGGATGCTCTGTTTGGGGAAATGTGGGTTACAGTGATTGTTTTACATTTGTGCTGTACTCTGTGTGTTTGTGTGTAAACTAAAATCAGGTTTTCTCTGTGCTATTTGCTGGAATGTGTTTAATAAAAGAGCAATTCTAACAGATTCGACAAAACTAACATAAAAAAAATCGAGATTGACCCCAGTAGATCTCAATGACCTGTCCAATGGAAAAGTAGATCTCTGGCCAGTAAAGTGAGGACACCCCTGGTCTAGTTTATAATATTCAAACAAAGGTAACCAACAAACAAAAAAAACATGTTTTAGTTGTAGCACAAAAAAAGATATTTATTTATTTTTTAAAAATGTATAAAGCTGATGTATTTGTAAAGATCTTTTTATCATAATCCTTTTCAATTGCCTTTACTGGTACTAAATTTGGGTATTATTCGCTCCTCCGCCTTGACCGTGGGGGCAGGCTATCACCATTACCCCTGCTGTTTATATCAACTGGGGTTGAGGCACTGCAACAGTTTTTATTAAGTTGAATGTGCACAGCACTTAAAAACTCAATTGATTTCAGCAGGGAGATAAATGACACCCATTGGGCATTACAAGTACCCTGTGATGCCCATTGGTCTGATGAATATGACTGCTTTCCAACAATTAGTTAACTAGGTGTTGAGGGAAGCACTATCTCAACAAATTTAACAATTCAAATCATGCATGTTGCTATGACCCTCTGCCTGTGTGGCATGGCACCAAGGTGGTGGAGGTTCATAAAAATGGGTTTTTAATGCAGAAGGCACCGGGGAACCAATACAGATGACAATACTGTCAGGGAATACATACATTTAGGGAAAACACATGACAGAAAGCACACAGCTGATGCAAATGACACTCAAGGTAAGTTAATTGACAATTAACCAACTGAAAAGGAATACGTGAAACATGAAATCAAAGGCCAGACGAGGGAGATAGAGTGGACTTCTAACATATGACAACTCAAACCAATAACTAAAACTTTGTACAAAAACTTAAACAGCCTTTTTATTATTAGCTCTGAGGGAGACGAGATTGCCTATAGGGCGAAGTTCATGATTTGTCTCATCATGAATTCCTCAAAAAACAAATATATAATAATAATAATAATAATAATAATAATAATAAACTTTAGGAAGAATGGTGCAGACACTGCATCACAAGGCAGTAGCAGAAGAAAGTAATAATTTACATGAGAAACAACTTTCAAGAGAATCTGCTGGTATCCTACTACCACTTTATCTTTCTACCACTCTCAGCACATAGTGGCAATGTTAACATATTTTATCTTACACTCTACTCTTTCCATGTTCATATTTATATTTATAATGACTGTACAGTACAAGGGCTTAGTGGTTAGCCCATTCGCCTCTCAGCGCTAGGAATTCCTGGTTCGAGTTTCCATGTTTCCATGTTCTCCCCATGTCCGCGTGGGTTTCCTCCGGGTTCTCCGGTTTCCTCCCACAGTCCAAAAACATGGATCAAGTCAATTCTCCAAATTGCCCCATATTGAGTGTTTCTGTGTGAGTAAGTGTGTGCCCAGCGATGGGTTGGCGCCCTGTCCTGGGTGTATCTGCCCAGTGCCTGAGACGTTCTCCCCTGGATGGGCTTGGGGAACCCCCCCACGACCCTAATAGAGGTTAAAGTGGAAGATAAGGGATGGATGGATGGATGGATGACTGTTGTAAGTGTTCTAAGTGTTTATCTTTTCAGGTCATATGCAAACACCACTGTGGTCTATTTTCTTAATATTAACTTTTTATTAACTAATCTTTTTTGTACACTGTACAATTATGATAGGGGTATCTTATCTAATCATTTTGATTATTTATACTGTGCATTTATTGAATCATTACTTTAAAAATTGCATCAATATCAAATCTTTTGTCTTCAAAATTCTAGTAAAAAGGCTTTAAGTTTATAACAATTAGTTTCTTTATACCGTATAGACAGCAATAATAATATAGGTAATGATATCAACCACTTCTATTTGCCTTTTACGTAATTAAAAACAATTATTTCTAAATGTGCTATTGTAGAGGTTACTAACACAAATAAACACTATACACTAAGAGACGCTGTTAAGCGGGCAGTTGTTACGGGTCCTTTAAGTTCCTTTAAGTTCCTTCTGGCTGAAGCTAGGACTCACGTTGACTCACCAGTGAGTTGGGTCTTTTCGGCAGGAATCCGGATATAGTCAGTGATTCAGTTAGTGAGTTTTTGGCTTAAAATCAATAAAGTTTCCCTCCTCTGGAGTTTTGGGTTAACTCATTCAGCGTTTTTACTTGAACTCTAACCCTAGAACTCCTACAATAGTATGTTTACTCTTATGCAGAGGACACACAGTTGTATATTTCAGCAAACCTAATAATGTTTACTGAATCAGTAAGCTTGTGGGCTGTATCACAGGGATCAAAGAATGGATGCCAAGTAATTTCTGTAAGTAAATTCTTAAATATGTAGCTGGATCTAAGGACAAGAAATATGTTACGTGCAAGCACGTATTAGGATTGTGACGGTTCGCTATGGGGAGGAGTCGGGACTGCCGGGACCCGCCTTTCCCCGAAGAGTAAGAATCACGACTTCACTAATAAAAGGGAAGCGGACACAGCGTCTGGACGGGGGGGAAGAGGTGTTTGTGTGTTTTGAACTATGTAAAGGTCGGGCTACCCCCCCCTTTCCCTGCTTTGCATGAACACGAACTTTTGGCGTGTTATAGACCGGGTTGTACACAGAGTTTGGGCAGGTAAGCACGAGCGCGCTCACACATCACACACGAGTAGGAAACACCATTTGTCTAGACACCCTAGGTAAGTGGTCAATTAAGTGTAGGGAAGTGGTTTTGGTTTGATGTTTTCTTTCCTTTGGCACTACCTTAGCCCAACTCTTCACCCCGTGTTTACTGTAATCGTATTATTTGGTTCAACTTTCAGTATTGTATGGTATGTGGTTTAATGTTAAGTATCGTATTGTGTGTGGCTCAATGTTAAATGTTGTACAGTTGGATTGTTTTACTGTGTCTACACTAGTAAATGTTTGTAAATACACCGGAGCTATTGACGTGTCTAGCGTGATTCTTTTGAGCCGAGTTACTCCACCTAGTTGATAGGTCCCCCCTCTTGGACTCGTGCACATGGAATAGCGGCCAGTTACTGCCCTTTCACGAAGGTTCGGGGGCGGGTGGTAACAAATACAACTGTGTTTAATCACCCAGTTCACCTGTAAATAATTTAGGTGTCTCTTTCACAAACCACATTCACAATATTGTTGGAACTGTGTTTTCCCAGGTTTATAACAACTTTAAAGTAAAGAATGTGATCCCCTTCCAAGATGCAGAAAAACTAGTCCATGCTTTTATAACCTCAAGGTTAAAATATTTTAATTTACTTCGGACAAGGTGTTGTATTAAATCATTATATAGACAGTTACTGGTTCAAAATGCAGTGACTCGAGTTTTTACTAAAACTAGAATGTTTAAACATTAATTTTATTTTTCTAAACTTGTTCTGGCTCTGAGTCAAGTTTGCCATCTATTATAAATTGATATTGACTATTGACTATTGATAATATTACTAGATAATAGTATACTGTATATTTTTATATTTATAGTGCCTCCAAGTAGAATTCAACCCCCTGCAGTTATTGTAAATTTAACAAGTTGCAAATAAATTAGAACATTCAAACTTTGAACAAGAGCAGCATTTCTTAACAGATGCCTAAATATTACAAACCAAAAATATAAGTTGCTCAGTTAAATTATAATACATTGTAAACAGAAAAATTAGGGTCAATTATTATTCAACAACTAGGTTTATTAGTTTGTGGAAAAAAACTTGTTTGCAATTCCATCCATCCATCCAATATCTTCCGCTTGTCTGGGGTTCGGGTCGCGGGGGCAGCAACCGAAGTAGGGAGACCCAGACCTCCCTCGCCCCAGCCACCTCCACCAGCTTGACTGGGGGAACCCCGAGGCGTTCCCAGATCAGCTGAGAGATATAATCCCTCCAGCGTGTCCTGGGTCTTCCCCGGGGCCTCCTTCCAGCCGGTCTTGCCTGGAACACCTCCCTAGGAAGGCGCCCAGGAGGCATTCTTACCAGATGCCCGAACCACCTCAACTGGCTCCTTTCAATGCGGAGGAGTAGCAGCTCCACTCCGAGTCTCTCCCGAATGACCGAGCTTCTCACCCTATTTCTAAGGGAGAGCCCAGCCACCCTGCGGAGAAAACCCATTTCGGCCGCTTGTATTCGCGATCTTGCTCTTTCGGTCATTACCCAAAGCTCATGACCATAGGTGAGGGTCGGAACGTAGATTGACTGGTAAATCGAGAGCCTTGCCTTGTGGCTCAACTCCTTCTTTACCACAACAGACCAGTATAGGGTCCGCATCACTGCTGACCCCACGCTGATCCGTCTGTCAATCTCACGCTCCATCTTACCATCACTCGTGAACAAGACCCCGAGATACTTAAACTCCTCCACTTGAGGCAAGATCTGATCCCTGACCCAGAGAGGACTCTCCACCCTTTTCTGACTGAGAACCATGGCCTCAGATTTGGAGGTGCTGATTCTCATCCCAGCCGCTTCACACTCGGCTGCAAACCGATCGAGCAAGAGCTGAAGTCCGCAGCCTGATGATGCTAACAGGACCACATCGTCTGCAAACAGCAGTGACGTGATCCTCAGATCACCAAACCGGAAACCCTCCATCCCCTGGCTGCGCCTAGAAATTCTGTCCTTATAAATTATGAACAGAACCGGTGACAAAGGACAGCCCTGACGGAGTCCAACCCTCACTGGAAACAAGTCCGACTTACTGCCGGCCATGCGAACCAAGCTCCTGCTTCGCAAATATAGGGACTGAATGGCCCGTAGTGAGGAGCCATGTACCCCATACTCACGAAGCACCTCCCACAAAATACCCCGAGGGACACAGGCGAAAGCCTTCTCCAGATCCACAAAGCACATGTAGACTGGTTGGGCAAACTCCCATGAACCCTCAAGGATCCTGGAGAGAGTGAAGAGCTGGTCCAGTGTTCCACGACCAGGACGAAAACCACACTGCTCCTCCTGTATCCGAGGTTCAACTATCAGTCGGACTCTCTTCTCCAGTACCCCTGCATAGACTTTGCTGGGGACGCTGAGGAGTGTAATTCCCCTGTAATTGGAACACACCCTCCGGTCTCCCTTTTTAAAAAGAGGCACCACCACCCCCGTCTGCCAGTCCAGGGGCACTGCTCCCGATGACCATGCAATGTTGAAAAGGTGCGTCAGCCAAGACTGCCCCACAACATCCAGAGCTTTGAGGAACTCCGGGCGAATCTCATCCACCCCCGAAGCCCTGCCACCAAGGAGCCCTTTGACTACCTTAGCGACTTCAGCCACAGTGATGGACAAGCCTCCTCCCGGGTCCTCTGACTCTGCCTCCTCTCCGGAGGGCATATTGGTGGGATTGAGAAGGTGAAGTATTCCTTCCACCGCCTAATGACGTCCCCAGTCGAAGTCAACAGTGTACCCCCTTCACTATATACTGTGTTGGTTGCACTCTGCTTTCCCCTCCTGAGTCGCCTGACAGTTTGCCAGAATCTTCTAGGAGCCGACCGAAAGTCACTTTCCAAGGTCTCACCGAACTCCTCCCACTCCCGGGTTTTTGCCTCTGCGACGCACGAAGCCGCAAATCGTTTGGCCTGTCGGTACTGGTCAGCCGCTTTTGGAGTCGCACAAGCCAACCATGCCTGATAGGACTCCTTCTTCAGCTTGACGGCATCCCTTACACGAGGTGACCACCACCGTGTTTGAGGGTACCGCCACGACAGGCACCAACTACCTTTCGACCACAGCTCCTGTCTGCCGCCTCAACAACGGAGGAACGGAACATGGCCCATTCAGGCTCAATGTCCCCCACCTCCCCCGGAATGAGGTTGAAGCTCTGACGGAGGTGAGAGTTGAACATCTGTCTGACGGGTTCTTCTGCCAGACGTTCCCAGCAAACCCTCACTATATGTTTAGGTCTGCCTGGTCTGACCGGCATCTTCCCCCGCCATCTGATCCAACTCACCACCAGGTGGTGATCAGTTGACAGCTCAGCTCCTCTCTTCACCCGAGTGTCCAAGACACATGGCCGCAAGTCCAATGACACAACTACAAAGTCGATCATTGAACTGCGGCCTTGGGCATCCTGGCGCCATGTGCACTTATGGACACCCTTGTGCTCGAACATGGTGTTCGTGNACCAGGTGGTGATCAGTTGACAGCTCAGCTCCTCTCTTCACCCGAGTGTCCAAGACACATGGCCGCAAGTCCAATGACACAACTACAAAGTCGATCATTGAACTGCGGCCTTGGGCATCCTGGCGCCATGTGCACTTATGGACACCCTTGTGCTCGAACATGGTGTTCGTGATGGACAAACCGTGATTTGCACAGAAGTCCAACAACTGAACACCACTTGAGTTCAGATCAGAGGGGCCGTTCCTCTCAATCACACCTCTCCAGGTCTCACTGTCATTGCCCACGTGAGCGTTGAAATCCCCCAGTAAGACTACAGAGTCTCCAGGGGGAGCACTTTCTAGTACCCCCCCCCCACAGACTCCAAGAAGGCTGTGTACTCTGAACTGCCATTCGGCGCATAAGCGCAGACAACAGTCAGTACCCATTCCCCAACCCCAAGGCGTAGGGACGCCACCCTCTCGTCCACCGGAGAAAACCCCAACATGCATGCTTCAAGCCGGGGGGAAAGCCCACACCTGCCCGACGCCTCTCACCATGGGCAACTCCAGAAAAGAACAGAGTCCAGCCCCTCTCAAGGAGATTGGACCCAGAACCCGAGCTGTGCGTTGAGGTGAGCCCAACTATATCTAGCCGGTATCTCTCGACCTCCCGCACAAGCTCAGGCTCCTTCCCTGCCAGTGAAGTGACGTTCCAAGTTCCGAAAGCCAATTTCAGCAACTGAGGATCGCGACGCCCAGGCCCACGCCTCCGGCCACTGCCCGATCCACACTGCACCGAACCCCTATTACTACCCCCCCCACAGGTGGTGAGCCCATTTGAGGGGGAACCCATGTAACTCCTTCGGGCTGGGCCCGGCTGGGCACCATGGGAAAGTGCCCGACCACCAGACGCTCGCTGACGAACCCCATCCCCGGGCCTGGCTCCAGGGTGGGGCCCCGATAACCCTATATCGGGCAGGGTACACCTGTTCTTGTTTTTTCTTTTCATAGGGGTTTTATCGGACCAATCTTTGTCTGGCCTGTCACCTAGGACCAATTTGCCTTGGGAGACCCTGCCAGGGGCTTTTTGCCCCAGACAACATAGCTCCTAGGATCATTCAGGCACGCAAACTCCTCCACCACTGTAAGGTGGTGATCCAAGGAGGAGTTGTTTGCAATTACAGCTTTTAATAGCTTTTTATAAGATCTAAACAGGCCAGCACAGGTCTTTTGAGTAATCTTGGTCCACTCCTCCATGCAGATCTTCTCCAAGTTGTCTTAGTTCTTTGATATTGTGCTCCTTCCACAAGTTTTCAGTTGAGTTAAGGTTAGGAAACTAACTAGGCTATTGCAACACCTTGATCTTTTCCCTCTTAAACCAGGCCTTGGGTTTCTTGGCCGTGTGCTTATCATTGTTGTCCTTTTGGAAGATGAAATTTTGAACCATCTTAAGATCCTTGATGGAGAAGCAGAGGTTCTTGGCTAAAATATCAAGGTAGGCTGCGCTCTTCTTTCCATGGATGAGGATCAAATGCCCAGGCCCATTAGCTGAGAAGCTGGATGGTATTCTTGGGGTCATATGCAGTGTTTTTTAGTAGACTAGAGAACCTTGAACCAGTCTGCCTCAGAGTCCTCTAAGTGATCATGAGCAAACTGTAGACGAGCCTTGACATGACGCTTTGAAAGTAAAGGTACCTTACGGGCTCATCTAGAATGGAGACCATTGCCGTGGAGTACATTAGTTATGGTACATTAGTTATGGATTGATTTATCAATGTCCGCACCGAAGTGATATCTTCCAAGAACTTGTCTTTGGGTCAGCTTTCACCGTTAGGACAAGCCTGCCTCGTAAAAGGTTAACATTAATTCCATAAGCCTTCCACTTCCAGATGATGCTCCCAATGATGGAGACAGGTAGGCCCAACTCCTTGGAAAGGGTTTTGAACCCCTTGTCACTCTTGTAAACCTCCACGATTTTGTCTTTTATGGCCTTGGAATGCTCCTTAGTGTTTCCCATGTTGACCATGTCTGAGTGCTGATCACAAGGGTCTCTTAAATTCTGAAAAGTTGGGAAAAAACAGATAAATAAAGCATGTGAAAGGCATTGTTCTTTATGCCTCAATTACTTCTCAATACTTAACGGAACCAAACAAAATTCTGGTGGTTTGAGGGGTTGAATAATAATTGACCCTATGATGACTTTTCACAATAAAAAATAATAAACAAAGAAATAACATTATTTTTTGCTGCAGTGCATTTCACACGTCCAGGCTAAACTACAATCCAAATGTCACGAGGCCAAGTTAACGCCAAATGCATAAACCTGCAAAATCTGCAGTGGGTTAAATACTACTTGGATGAGAATGGGCATGGGAAACATCCATTCATTATCTTCCACTTAATCCTTTACTCGGGTCGAATCCCGAGAACACCGAAATAGAATATATATATATATATTTATATATATATATATATATATATATATATAT
>JAFMOD010000949.1:188664-223210 GCA_019802435.1 Corydoras maculifer
TATATATATATATATATATTCAATTTTATATATACATATATATATATATATATATATAATTGAAAAGATGATTATTTTTATGATCGCTTCATTTTAACAATGAAACAAATCAAATGAAAATCTTGAAAATTAAATAATATTCAAATAAAAAATAATTTGCAGTTCATTAAGGGAAATCCCCTCAAAACCATGATCTCCTAAAAACTGTCTAATGTTGGCTCCCACAAACCACTAAGACACCCTAATCTCAGTAGTCATTACATTTATGCCTCATTACCTGCATAAGAGACACCTGTCCCAAATTATCACCTGTATAAAAACCCACCTGCCAACAGACTCAGTGACAGTCCAAAATTTCCACCATGGGCAAGAGTAAAGAGCTGTCTAAAGATGTCAGGGACAAAATTATTGACCTACATATGGTCGGAATGGGATACAAAGCCATAAGTAAGAAGCTGTATGGACAACCATTAGTGGAGATATTCGGAAGTGGAAGAAGTACAACGTTACTGTCAGTTGACCTAGGCCTGGAGCAAGAAGGCTCATGTCCAGGCCAGTTTGCTAATGAACATATTCATTAGCAATGACTCAGAGAGAGACTAGAAGAAGGTGCTTTGGTAAGATGAGACCAAAATTGAGCTTTTTGGCCTCAACTAAACTTTGGAGGAAGAAAAATACAGAATATAACCCTAAGAACACCATCATCACCATCAAGCGCAATGGTCGAAGTATTATGATTTGGGGGTGTTTTTCTTCACAAGGGCACAGACCAACTTCATCGCATCAACTGGAAGGTAAACAGGGCCATATATCACAAAATCCTATGTGACAACCTCCTTGCCTCCGCTAGGGCACTGAAAATGTGTCATGGATGGGTCTTCCAGCCCAACAATGACCCAAAACATACAGCCAAGGAAAGGAGTTGCTTCATAAGAGACATATCAAGGTAATGGAATGACCTAGCCAGACGACCAGCCATATGGAGAGAGCTGAAGCTTCGCATTTCCAAATGCATGCCTAAAAACAAAACCTTAAGGATTTGGAGATAAGAGAGGAGTGAGCAAAAATGACTACTGAAGTGCGTGCAAACCTAATAAAATCTTCACTTATATACACCATATATTAGTATACAAGTGAACTTATATTCACTTATATACAGTTTTATTCAACGTCTGTAACATGCTCCTTGCTACAATGTTAAGTGTTTTATAAACAGAAGACATTTCAACTGGGTCTCTGTTTATATGAGTCTGTATATTTATTCATTAATTCAATTTCTTCCACTTAATTATATACTAGGATCGCTGGGGGGTTTCCCATGCCCATCCAGGAGAGAACGTTTCGGGCGCTGGGCAGATACAGCCAGGACACGGCGCCAATCTATCGCTGGGGAGTGTGTACATTATGCTGCTAAAATATTTGAAAGTGACAGCGGCATCTGGTGGTGAACATTCGAAACTACATATTTTGCATTGGCTAAGAAGAATGTTTAAGCAGATTGCTAGTTTATTCATTCATTCATTTTCTTCCGCTTTATCTTATATTAGGGTCGCGGTGGGGTTCCCAATGCCCATCCAGGGGAGAAAGTTTCAGGCACTGGACACAGGACAGGGCGCCAATCTATCGCTGGGCACACACTCACTCACACAGACACGCATGCATACACACTCTATATGGGGCAATTTGGAGAACTCAATTGACTTGATCCATGTTTTTGGACTGTTGGCGAAAAATCCTTGATAATAGTTTTTTTAATAAAGTAAAATAGTTACAAACTAATATAATTATGTATAATATATGCCTTAAATCTTTTTAATTGAAAAAATTTGCAAACACAGTAAAGCCTGTTAGCATGTATTGAACATGCCTGCAAGAACTATATGAATAGCATTTCATAGTGAGGATTTGTTTTTTTTACACCAAAATGAACACAGATATTGTTTTCTCATCCAAACAGATCTTTAAACGGTAAACAGCCCACATCTGTAACCAGTGGTGCATGTGGAATTCAGACGTTGGGAGGTAGTGTGCATACATAACATATTTTACTACCAATCAGAATGCAGCCCATTCAGTTAGCTTTTGGAATATTTTAAAATATCAAAAATATACATATGTTTAGTTTGGAACCCTTAGTGTGAGCTTAGAGCTTAGTGTGTGTGTGCGTGTTTGTGTGTGTCTGTGCGTGTGTGTATTTCTGAGAGAAAGTCTGATCGATCCAGTCATCACTAGCACCAGGGCCCAGAGAGACAAGAGGCAGAAAAAAGGGAGGGGGGATTGAACGAAATGCAGAGAGAAAGAGAGCGAGGCGCACAGCTATTCAAGCTAACTCGTTATGTCCAGGGCTTATTGGAAAACAGTCCGACTAAGGCCTGGTACTGAAATTAGTTATTGATCTAGCCCTCCCATCCCCTGCCACCCTTCCTCCTTCATCTGCTAGTCTTTGGGACCACAATACCCCCTTCTGCTGAATCTTACTTGTTCTCTTTTTTCTGATCAATTCAGCACACTCTCCCCTGTTATATATACCATCCATGCACTATGCATCTATTTATTGTCATTCCTTTTTATTATTCATCATTTATTTACTATATACCTATCTATCCTGTTCTTACCCTACCCATCACGGTCAGCTATTTTTTTTATCTTCCCTTGCCACTCCTGTGGTATAACATTGTATAAATGAATGCTCAGCTCAGAGAAAGAAAAAAAGCATAAACAATGTAAAAGCCCTAGACAGAAGAACCACACAGAATTAATCACAAGGAAATGAGCTTTAACCTGGTCATAATAAACACATTAAAATTTCAAGGTAGCACTTAAGCCCACATCAGTTCTTATACAGGCACACAGAGAACACAGGATACATCAATCACATTATATAATGACATGACATAAAGCAAACACCTTGGGTTACTTCATACATACAGTCAACAATTTTGCGGCAGTTCAGTGAATTCCAGTAAAGTTGCTTAAAATAAATCATAGAATTAATCTTTCCTTGTAGTTGAACAGTTGAATAATGCTATTTGAATTGTACTCTTATATATTTAACCCAGCCCCAACACTAGTAGAAGATTAAGTGGAAGATGATGAGATGATATTAGATATAAAATATTATATAGAGGTAAATCAAGTAAATGTTCCACAAGTTTTTTAATTTAATAGATCTCAGGTTTAATGGTTTTGGGTTGGTGATCAGGAATAGTCAGTGCTAGCATGTTACTTCTTCACCCAGCTCACCATTAGTATAGAGTGTGGCGGTGAAATGATGCTCTTTCAGGGAGCCCTCTTAACTAAGTAATCTGCGGTATCTGCCTTTTTCAGTTCTGCTGCTCTAGTCATTTATGCCAAAAATTAAACTTTATCCATATACCTTATTAATGTGCTTCATTATCTCTAACTGATATTCTCATCTATATATATATATATATATATATATATATATATATATATATATATATATATATATATATATTCATCTATATATATATATATATTCTCACACTATATGGGGCATCTTCCACTTTTCTTTGAGGTCTCATCTGCTCCTCATCTATAACACAGAGCACCACGGCATTGACAATTACTGGACAAAAACTAGATTTCTGTTGGACTAGAGGCATTGGAGTCCTGTAGGGTGGCCTTACTGAACTGGTATAGTTTTTCTATATATATTATTGTATATTTATAATTTTTGTATATAATTTTTGAAAATGTAACATGATGCTTGTGACGCTCAGCCATGTGAAAAGTGCAGTGCCGGTGCAGTGTGAAAAAAGTCAGGTCAGAAGGAAAAAAAGTATTTAATGAACATGAAACACTGTGGAACAGTTTAAACATACACCGGATGACAGACACAACGTCTAATGACAATAAAGTGAATACAATAGAAAGGAGGCAGACTTAAATCAAATAAAAAATATATTCATCACCCACACAATTGTCAGAAACCGCAGCGCTGCGGCGCGTTCCCCTAGCCCCACCTTCTAATCAGCGCGCGTTTCCCGTGCACCAGTTGAGGTTCATTGTTTCTGGGTTCTTTCTTTCCTTTATAAGGCTTCCTGTTTCGCTGGTCGGGTGTGAAGTATTGGTCGTTCCACATCATACCGAGCACTATCCGAGTGATATTCCCTGCATCCTTTCTCTGTGTACTTCTGTGTTTTGGTCTCCGTTGGATAAGTGCATAGTAGTAGCGTGTTCCTCTCTTTCTGTTCCCCGCTTCTACCGACCTCTCGTCCTCCCGCTCTCTCTTTCCCTCGTCCCCGTCCTTTCCCTCCTTCCCTTAATTTAAGATCCTGTGTGCGTGTGGAAGGAAAGTCCGTGTCTGTCATTTATGTATAAACTCCCTAACACATTCTCACTTTTACTTACTAACCTCTCCACTGTCGGTGTATATAACACATTTAACCCATCTCATATTAACCACTTCTCTGTCTCTCGGTTCCAGGCTCCCGTCGGTGTGTTTCCTTCTCCGTCATTCGCCCTCGGTTCTCCCTGGTTCCAGCCTCGTCCAGCACTTCGCCTCCTCTATCCTGTTCCTGTTCTATTTATCTCCTCCTTTCATGCTATTTTCCATTCTCTTTGTTTAATCTATTCTCCGGTGTTTATATTTTGTGTTTGGTGTTGGTTTGTGTTTGTGTTCGCTGCCAGTCCTGGTACTCAAGCTACACACATGACATCAATGGAGTGCTCCAGTGATCCTGCTGCCGATCAACTACTCAGTCACGTGTCACTCGGTCGCCGCTGTTTGATTGGTTCAATAAACCACAGTTGTTTTGCATCAACGTCTCCTCTGTTCTCTCTGAGCCAGACTCATAACAGAATACTTTGCCATCATGGAGATGGCGGAACAACTGATCCAGCGGCTGCTCCAACAGCTCAACGTCCAGGGTCAGGCGATTCAGTCTTTCGCCCAGCAGGTCTGCGATGTTTCCTCCGACAGCCACAGCCAGTGCGGCACCCGCACCCGCTCCTGTCACCACACAACCTGCCACGATGATTCCCATCCCTGAACCGCCACTATATTTAGGGGACCCTGAGAGCTGTGAGGAGTTTCTATTAAAATTCTCTCTGTTCTTCTCCAGCAGACCGCCCATCCCGGACAGCAATGCCATAGCCTTCCTCATCTCCAGACTCACGGGTGTGGCCTCCTGGGCTACGGCCATCTGGCAGGCCAACGGTTCCGAGGTTTCTGACCTCCAACGCTTCCTCTCGGTGTTTCGCAGCGTTTTCCACCACCCTCGACATGGCGTCTCTGCCGGGGACGAGCTGTGCAGGCTCAACCAAGGAGGACAGAGCGTAGCGGAGTTCGCCCTCAAGTTCCGCACGCTGGTAGCCTCGAGCGGTTGGAATGACGTAGCTCTCATCTCCCCGTTCAAAGCCGGTTTCCATCCCAAGCTGCAGAGAGAACTGATCTACCGCTCACTTCACATGAGTCTGGAGGAAGTTGTCGAACTAGCTATTTAGCTGGACTTTCACGAAGCGCCGATTGTCCACCACCCACCTCCTAGCCTGCCACGCCAGCCCTCCACCACCCCTGACCAGAAGGCCATGGAGATGGGACGATCTTGTCTCACCATGAGACAATGGAGAGAGCGGGTCCGGCACCGACTTTGTCTTTATTCTGGAGAAGTGGGACATCAACGTTTAGAGTGTCCTGTGAGACCGGTGAGGCAGGCTAAGACCCCTAGAGAGGAGAAGAGGTCTAAGGAGTCCCCCAAAAGCCCCAAGCCCCCTCAGGTGAGCACACCCATAAAGTCAGTTCGCACATTTCAATCCAACTCGCTCACAAGTGTAACGTGTGCTCAGTAGCGGCGTTGATTGACTCGGGTTCGGAGGGGGACTTCATCGACGAGAAACTGGTGTGGAAGCTCCGGGTGCCCACGGTTCCCATCAAGACGCCGTTGAAAATATCGGGAGTCAACAGCAAGAACGTGGGGAGCATCACCCACCACTCCGCCCTCATCTCCCTACGCCTAGGGATGCTCCACAGGGAGAGGTGGAACCTCTTCGTCATGTCCACCACTATCTCTCCCGTCATCCTAGGTCAACCGTGGCTGCGAGACCACAATCCTTCCTTGACCTGGGACCCCCTGGATATCCTGGCCTGGTCACCGCGCTGCCACTCACGCTGTCTGACATCACCCACCAAGGTACAGACGGTGCAGCTACCAAGTCCACTGTGGATGGTCTACCAGATAACATCCCTCCTGAAACGGCCATAATGGAAGAGTACATCGCTGAGGCACTTGCGCAGGGATTCATCCGGCCTTCCAAGTCCCCGGTCAGCTCCAGCTTCTTCTTCTTCCCCAAGAAGGACGGCACTCTACGCCCTTGTATCGATTACCGGGAGCTGAATAAGATCTCTAAGAGGTACACCTACCCTCTCCCACTTGTTCCATCGGCACTGGAGCAGCTGCATAATGCCAAGATCTTCACCAAACTTGACCTCCGCAACGCGTACACCCTGGTGAGGATCAAGGAGGGGGACGAGTGAAAGACTGCCTTCAGCACCACTGCAGGACATTATGAATACCTGGTCATGCCGTTCCGGGTGACCAACGCTGGTCTGTTTTCCAGTGCCTGGTGAATGACGTTCTGAGGGAGTTCCTGGGGATATGTGCTGTTGTCTACTTGGATGACATTCTCATTTACTCGCCCAATCCCAAGTCCCACGTCGACAAGACGAGAAGGATTCTCAAATGGCTACTGGAGCAGGGGTTGTATGCCAAGGCAGAGAAGTGCGAGTTCAAACTGAAAGAGATCGCATTCTTGGGATACATCATTAATGATCATGGCATCCAAATGGATGCCATGATCAATGCTATACTTGAGTGGAAGACTCCCAGCACCGGATTTGCCAATTTCTTCCGCCGTTTCATAAGATCATTTAGCCAAACCGTACTACCCCTCACCAGTCTACTAAAGGGCATACCCAAGAAGCTGGCGTGGTCATTAAAGGCTGAAGCAGCGTTCGGGAGACTTAAGAAGGCATTCACGACGGCCCCGGTGCTCGCTCACCCGGATCCTGAGTCTCCGTTTGTCGTCGAGGTTGAAGCTTCTTCCCTGTTGAAGCTTCACCTGTGCAGCCTCCAAGTCCTCCCGTCAACTGCCTGCAACGAAACTCAAGCCCTTACCCATCCCACACCGCCCCTGGAGCCACATTGCGTTCGATTTCATCACCGACCTCCCCACCTCCAAAGGTAACACCACCATCCTGTCGGTGGTGGACCGCTTCTCCAAGGGGGTGAAATTCGTCGCCCTGCCCACACTGCCTTCAGCGTTCCAGACGGCAAAGACCCTATTTCATGAGGTTTTTCTACACTTCGGCCTCCCAGAGGGCATCGTCTCCAATAGAGGTCCCCAATTCACCTCGGCCGTCTGGGAGGCTTTCGTCAAGAAGCTGGGGGCCTCGATCAGCCTCACTTCGGGTTACCACCTGGAGAGTAACGGGCAGTGTGAACAGGCAAACCAAGAGCTCAGCAAATTCCTGCGGACTTACTGCCAAAAGCATCAACACGACTGGGCCATGTTCCTCCAATGGGCCGAAATAGCCCAGAATTCCCTCCGAAGTTCCAGCACGGCCCTCACTCCGTTCCAATGCGTTCTTGGGTTCCAAACTCTTTTTGCCCCCTGGGATTCCACTCCTTCCAACGCCCCGGCAGTAGATGAATGGTTCCGGAAAAGCGAGGACATATGGGAAACGGTACACCTGCGGATCACAAAGTGCAACGCCCGCTTGAAACGTTTTGCCGAACGTAGAACGAGTGAGGGTCACGACTATCAGCTCGGGGACCAAGTCTGGCTGTCCATCAAAGACTTACGCATCCCGGGCTACAAGAAACTCAATGCCAGATTCATCGGTCCCTACACTATCATCAAAAGAATAAATGACGTGACTGTTACCCTACAGCTCCCTCCCCAACTCAGAATCTCCCCTTCGTTCCATGTCTCCCTCCTCAAACCTTTCACCCCCGGCCCCCTTGACTCTCAACCCCACCAGCAACTTAACCAAGAACTTCTCCATGATCTGCCCCTTCACACCATTGACAAAATACTGGACTCACTCAGGACTGACTCCGGACTAGAATATCTTGTAGATTGGGAGGGTTACGGACCTGAGGAAAGATCTTGGACTAAGCAGACTGACATACTGGACAAGACTCTCCTCGACCAATTCCACCTGACACACCCCTGCTCCCCGACCCCGAGGTAGACCATCCCGTTCCTCTTCCCAGACAGGTAGACCTTACCGTTCTTCTTCCCAGAGAGGTAGACCTTCCTGTTCCCTGTTCGGTAGGCCGAGAGGTTGTCCACATTCCCTGTCCGGTAGACCTAGGGGTCGTCCCCGCTCACAGAACCCCCAGAGGTACCTCTCCCACCATCCTATCCGGCCGCTGACGTACCTCCTCCTCCGCCCCCGCCTCCTCCCGAAGAGTTCTCCCGTCCCAGTAGAGTGACCCGTAGCTCCCGTTCCTGTCCTCCTCTAGCCAGTTCCACGAGGCCGTCTGCTGTTGTCCCCGTTGGCTCCCCCATGACGACCTCTTCGGGAGGGGGAAGCACGCCTTCTAATCAGCGCACGTTCTCCGTGCACCAGGTGAGGTTCATTGTTTCTGGGTTCTTTCGTTCCTTTATAAGGCTTCCTGTTTCGCTGGTCGGGCGCGAAGTATTGGTCGTTCCACGTCATATCGAGCGCTATCCGAATGATATTCCCTGCATCCTTTC
The DNA here is from genome assembly GCA_019802435.1 of Corydoras maculifer. Taxonomy (NCBI): domain Eukaryota; kingdom Metazoa; phylum Chordata; class Actinopteri; order Siluriformes; family Callichthyidae; genus Corydoras; species Corydoras maculifer. Next base: position 197,392 of record JAFMOD010000949.1, read on the forward strand.
TCTGTGTACTTCCGTGTTTTGGTCTCCGTTGGGTGAGTGCGATTTCAAGTGTGTTTAGTAGTCTCTCTCTCTCTGTTCCCTGCTTTTACCGACCTCTCGTCCTCCCTCTCTCCCTTTCCCTCGTTCCCGTCCTTTCCCTCCTTCCCTTAATTTAGGATCCTGTGTGCGTGTGGTGTGTGGAAGGAAAGTCCGTGTTTGTCATTTATGTATAGATTATGTATAGACCCTAAAACATTCTCACTTTTACTTACTAACCTCTCCACTGTCGGTGTATACAACACATTTAACCCATCTCATATTAACCACTCCTCTGTCTCCCGGTTCCAGGTTCCCGTCGGTGTGTTTCCTTCTTCGTCATTCGCCCTCAGTTCTCCCTGGTTATCGCCTCGTCCAGCACTTCACCTCCACTATCCTGTTCCTGTTCTATTTAGCTCCTCCTTTCACGCTATTTGCCATTCTCTTTGTTTAATCTATTCCCCGGTGTTTATATTTTGTGTTTGGTGTTGGTTTGTGTTCTTCAGTCCTGGTACTCAAGCTACGCACGTGACATCCGAGTGCTCCAGTGATCCTGCTGCCGATCACCTACACAGTCATGTGTCACTTGGTCGCCGCTGTTTGATTGGTTTAATAAACTACAATTGTTTTGCATCAACGTCTCCTCTGTTCTCTCTGAGCCAGACTCATAACAACAATAAAATCAATGCATCAATAAAAAATTTATAAAAATAAACATCAAATTGAGATATGAAATAAACTTGGTAAAGTTAAATTTCAAACATACAATGTACAAGGAAAGGAGTCAAAATTTTGAAATAGAAATAGAAATATAGAAATATAAATATAAGTTAACATGTAAACTATATGTGCAGAGTTGGTGTTAAGATTATGTACATTAATAAATTGTTGTTCATAAAGTGTTGGCCTGTGAGACAGTCAGTAAGACAGTCAGGGAGCGATCAATTTATATAGGTGAAATTTAGAGCAGCCAATTCACCTTGTTTTTTTTTTATCGTTGGAGAAAACACACACAGACATGGGGAGAACATGGAAACTTCACTCTGACTGGGTTTTGACTCAGAGACATGACGTAATGAAGAACTGATGGCACCTTAAAGAAGCACCTCAAAGATGAAGCACCTCAAAAAAACAAAAAAGCGTAAAAAAGAGTAAAGTACAGTTATTATGCAGTTGACAGAGTTTGATTGACACAGTGCAGCATATGACTAAGCATAACTGAGAGGCAGATACTGCAGACTTTACTTGACTTTACCCTGGAATAAGATTTTTTCATCACCACACCCTCTACTAATGGTGAGCTAGTTGTAGCAATATTTCTAATGTGCTTTGAGAGGGAGAGATCTGAATTAATAATGTCACCTAGATTATTTACAGATGAACTGAGTCTAATTAAGGAGTCATTGAGGTTTAACACAGTGTTAGAAGCTATGTTTATTTTGTCCTGAGATCCAACTATTAGTATGTATATGGAGTAAGTATATGGATGTGCCATTCAGGAGAAGATGAACTATCTGTAGCATTAAAAGGCGATGCACTTTAACTAATGTTTTGTGATAAGATCTGTTCATCACTGTATCTACAAATAATCAATCCCGTTTGCAAATACATTGTTGTTGTCAACTGATGGGAGGTATAAGCTCATGAAATGAAATATGTAATGTGTCTAATAGAGTGTCTTCTGCACCGTTTGTATAATAATAACAAGATAATACAAAAAACGACACAAAGCTTGCTTGCAAATGAATACATAGTTGCTCATAAATATAAGATACCAGTTAATTAGGTCCTTCATACAACCCCAGAATGCTTCTCCACTTCTTCCGCAATGATTAATAAATGTGGCTAAGTACCCCCGAAACCCTTTTAGATCAGTTCTAAGGACATTCTAAACGTTCACCCAAGACACCCAATGCCAAGTATCTAATACTTGTCTATGAATATATGAAATCATCTGTGATCAAAAAATAAAGCAAAGATATATTTATGACTTTTTTATACATCTATAGATTTAAACCTTTGCAGATTATTCTGTACAAAATAGTAGAAGTTCTGTAATATTGGATGAAGCATTTGTGAACAATTTTTAAGTCTTGCCACAATTTCTGAATAAGATTTATTTCTGAAATTTGACTAGTCCCAATCTAACACATGAAGCTGCGTTGATCTAAACAATTCCATTTTAGTTTTGGGTGTATGTCATGTGTTCTGTAAAAAGGTAAAAGTCTTTTAGATGATGGATTGAGCATTGATCTTAGCTTAAGATGCTTTTAAAGGTTATCCCTGCTTCACACTACTCCACAATTGTTTACCTAACCCAACCTGTATTGTGTGTTCTTTAATTTTTTGATGATGCTTTGTTGCCAATGTTCTCGAACAAACTTTGGCGGCCTTCACTGGACAACTGTAGCTATACTAACAATAAATTACAATTTCACACAAGTGACCCTATTTACTAATGAAGTGACTGCTTCATAAAAGTACTTATTTATCAAAAATGTTAAAAACTTTGTATTAATTTTATTTCACTTCACAGTTACTTGATATTTCGTGTTGGTCTATCATATAAAATCCTAATGAAATACATTGAAGTTTGTGGGTGTAATGTGAAAAATGTAAAAAGGTTTAAGGCATTGACTCTGTTAATTGTTGGTTTGATTTATTTATCTTGTAAAATAACTTTAAATCATGAAAATTACACTCTTAGCAATAAAAAATAATGTCCACATATAAACATATAAAACCAGTTTTGAAGACATTAAAATAGTGTTTAATGTATTTATTATAAATCTATAAATGTATATATGATAACATACTTGATCAAGCTAACCAATTTAACAGCTGTATTCAATGTCATTAATGACTCAATGTCAAAAGCACAGCAAAGCAGATTTCTGTAAAACCACTGATGAGCTGTGGTTTTGCACTTGCTTTAGTCTTTCTTCTTTTCTCAGTCTGTTCGTCACGCTGAAGCAAGTAAGTCGCGTGACTTACATTCCATTTCATCATGTTAGCAGCAGCACATGGAACCTAGCATCGTTCTAGTGACATTCATTTTGCAAGAACATGCAAACCAGTGGCCTCCATGGTTCAGATTTCAACCATAATACAAGCATATTAAAAAAGATTGTAAAATTTTATTTTTAAAAATATGTTGATGTTAATGATGTTAACATGGTTTAACAGCTGAAAACTTGGCCATGGCATGCACCCCTGCTGGAGAACATGTCTGCAGACTCGCAGTTGATGTTCTCGGAACACAGGATTTTTCACCAAGGGAACGGACTTTATTGCTGACACCAAGACGGCTACATACTATACAAGAAATACCAGCCTTAAACCGCCTCGCCAATCCGTTAGCGATATCGCCGTCCACTCCCCCCTGATTTCCTTATTTTGGATTTGGTCGTTCAGGGTTCCCGTAGGTAGGGCCCATCCCCGTGAGCTGGGATTGGGTCCTACCTAATCAAATGTGGCCTGCTGACTACACTTAAAGAGCGCATGCTCCCTGAGTCAGCAGGCCAGCATAATATGCTTTATGCTAATGTTAGTTTGGGTTTTATGTGCTAGGTTTTTGTTCGGCATCGCATTGGCGTTCGTTTCGTTTCTGTTTTGGTTTTGGCATTTTCATTTATTAAACACATCTCTGCTGCTTTCTTGGACCCCTGGCTCGCTCTTTATCACCGCGTGCATCTCACCCCGGCCCCCCCCCCGTTTGTAACAATGTGCCCATTGCATTGGCTGCTTCAATATTTATGAATCTACCAATGAGACATATAATGTAATGTATGTTGCAATAATACAATAATATTTCCAAAGACTGAAAGTTTAATCTGCTAAAACATTGTAAATTTGCAATAAAAACATTTTCTGTACTACAGAAAGTGCATACTTTTTAGTATGTATAATAATAACATGAGAAAGTTAAATTATAAAATTAAAACAATTCACTATAATTTAGTTTGGTTTAATTAGAATTATTTCAGAGACAAATATGCACGAATGTTTAGTTTGTGCAGGGTTTAGTGAAAACGTTGCGGAAACAAAGGCCACATTCTCCAGGAAGACGGGAAGTAACAACTCCAGCATCCCCCCACCAATCCTCCCAACCTTTCCAGCCCTCCCCCATTTGCTCCTTCCCAACTGCCTGCCTGTTTATGTTCTCTCCACACAACGTCTGTGAGCAATAGCTTTATAACACTGGTAGAAGGATTGGAAAAGGAAAAAAAACGGGGGATGGTAGTGAGGAGGAGGGGAGTTAAAGGAACAAAGGACAAATTTAAATAGCACCCCCTTTTGCGCTTCACCCCTCCTTCCAATTGCTCATGACCCCCCCACCCCCACAAATCTGACAGGGTGGGGGTTGTTCCCCTGACTAATGTCAGTCTTTAGATAAGGTTCTGCATTAATTGCGAGTTGTATGTTACCGGATGATATTACAGTTAAAGAAAAAGTACAAAATAGAAAAATAAAAGTTTTTCCACTTTTGCATAAGCAAAAGTGGAGCACCCTTCTAGCTCGGCTACCCAGATATTCTCTCACTGGAATGACATATAAGACTTGAAGCTGAACCAGAAGCATATGTTATGATTTTGTTATGGGCAGATATACATACTACATTTTTTTATTTAAATAAATCAGTAATTAAATTTGTCAAATTAGTAACTGTTAATGAACTAAAACAAAAACACAACTGAACTATAAATGTGTTGATGTAAGAATTATTTTAATCTGCAGTACACATAGTGTGCAATCATCAGTATACAATAAGAAAAAAGTACAAAAGCAGGAGTTTTGTATTGGTATTGTTGACTGTTCAACAAGAACTGTAGAACACTTGGCATTGAATTTCCTAACTCAATAACTGCTTTCATTGACTGCTTGTGTTCAAATATCATATCTCCAGTTAGTAAGCAAACAAAAAGACATTATTTTCATTTTCAAAACCAAAATGCTGACCATACCTCCTGTTACGAATCTGTCAGAAATTCATTTTTTTAACAATCTGTTTGTTTGTTTGTGTATTATAGGCAAATCAAATCAGCCAGGGTATTCTTAACCAATAAAAAGTTTGGACACACCCTCCTCTTGCTTCATTGTCTATTAGATGCACTTACAATATCAATAGACTTTGTAGTTTTTACATTTGCAATCTATAGTACATTTTTTGTTAGTCTCCTGTTGGTTCCTTGTTCACTATTGGTCAAAGAATAGAATACCATTAAAGAACAGGTATCAAAATACCATCAAAGAACAGGTATAATTTGGGTGGTGTAATGTTTATTGACAGTTCTGCAGTGACACTGATGTGGTGAGAGGGTTTAGTGTGGTAGAGCTGCTGTAGTTTAAACACCTCAGTGACAATTTTGTGATAGGAATAATGCAGCAACCTGCTTTGTGGTGTTACTTTTGGGGTCCTAACCATTAGAGAACAGACTAAAGGGGCCTAACACAGTATGCACTGTAGTCCACAAACCGTCATGCTTTTGTAATAAATATAGTCATATGGGCTCAGGAGTTGAATGTATATTACCATGTAACATTGTCCTAGACTGCATTAAGAAATAAAACCAAACATTATGTCACTCATGGAGACCGGCTGGGTGCAAATAACTGCAATGAGATATGTATAGAATAGGATAGGATTGGTCAGCATCTGTAGGTAAGTGTAAGTGTAATGTATTTTTGCCTCAGGACTTCAATAACTTACACAGCTTCTAGAATCAGCACCTTATAAAACTCGATTGCCTAGATGAAGGGCTATATATTTTTTGTATGCATTTAGTCCATAACTTATTTTTTACCTATTAAGTTCACTAACAATGAACTTAGAATTGTTATTCTTTTATAACAATTGATTATGTTTATGATTATGCACACAATGTATATTCATATTGAAATCTGTTAATTTACTATAAAAGCTGAACAGGTAACTTAATTGAAGTTAAATTAATTCAAGCTATTACATTTGAACAACCATAACATAATGTTTTTTTTTACAGTCTGTTGATTTCTGTGACTGTGCTGTATTGGAAAAGTTTATTTCTCATGAAGTTACTTGTTACTTTTTTATTAATCAATTTAATAAATAATAACCAATTCCCTTTGTTTTTGTATTTACTAGTTTATTAAATTTCAAAAGTAGGTTTAAGTGTGCATAATATCTATAGATGCAGCATGAAATGTGACACTCAGTTTAATGAGCCTATAACCTGCTGAACCTGCTTCACTCAACTGAATGTGATTCTATTGTAAACCATTCAGGTTTAACAACCGTCTAAAAGCAAACTAGCACGGATTAAAACACTCAGTGTAGGTGTTTTGCAGCTTAGAATTAATGAAAGGCTAGCTGCACACAAACACTGAATCATTATCTACAGTATCACATATTGTTTAAAGTGATTATAAATCTTGTGAGTTGTGAGAATGTTTTGTTGCAATAATAAATTATATTTTTAGGACAATAGAATCTGTGTGTATTGTGGGTGTGCTTTTGTTCACATATATTTCCACTGTCATGGAAATGTCATTTAGTCTAAACTGTACATAATTTATTAGTATGACACCATTAAAAAAAGAATAAATAAAGAAGGACAAATCATAAACCAAAAGGAGTGTATTTCTGGATGAAGCTTGAATATCTTTCTGTAATGCAGTTGCAGAGACTTTCCTGTAGTAGTGCTATTATAGGAACGAAAGTAATTTGCAGTAACGATACTTGCCCACCAGATGGCAATGTTACTAAATAGTAGTTTGTTCATCTTAGTTCAAGGACGTCCAGCTTGTGTGGCACCTCCAAAACATACTGACTTGGATTATTAAACAGAGAATTTAGTTTGGAATTTAGAAGATTTAAGGTGAGCAACATTGTGTATGTTTTGTTTTTAAAACCCAGGAATCACTGAAAAGCTAAATCAAGATTTGGGATTGTCTTTTGGGCCTGATTAAAATTATAAAATAAAAAAGATGATCTTTAAGTTATTTATTGTTTCTTATGACAAAACATACTATCACATGACTAAGAAGCTAAAATAGGTTTGTTTGAACATAGCATACCCTGGTTATAAAGGACAAACACTTTAAAGTGTGATTTTATTAGTAAGTAGACAACAAGAAAGACATGTACTCTAACAAAATGTTATCGTTAACAGTTAACAGAGTTGGCTACAGTTTGCTAGAATAACATTACTATATATGTAAAGTAAGATATAGTGTGAGCATTAAGAAACCTGGAAATCGTAAAAACAAAAGCCAAATTTAAACTCGCCTTTAAGGTCTGTCAGTAGTATCTTTGGATGTATGTATATTCTCGGTATGTTTTTGTGTATTTAAGGACCTTTTGAGCTTAAGATCATTGTGGAGTATATATTTTAAGGACTTAAAATGTGGGTTGAAATTGTGTATTTAATTTGACTAATATTCTTTCGTGCTAAAGTCAAATTCCCCTTTACACTACCCTCCTTCTTTCCTGCTGGTAAAATAGCTGTAACATTTTTTTCGCCATCTAACCTCTACTTGTTTGCTCTCTCTGGTTGAAGATTAAATGGGCATCTTGCCAGTTTTTCATATTTGCTGGCAGCAAAGGCACCAGGCAACTTCCTGAAAGGGAGGGGCTTACTGAAAGGTTACATTTGCACAATGTGCCTATGGAAAAACACAGAGAGGCGGATAGAAAATGAAATAGGAGGGGTGAGTGGAGCAGATAGGGTGAGAGTAATGGACAGAGGATGTATGAGTTTTGTGTGTGTGTGTGTGTGTGTGTGTGTGTGTGTGTGTGTGTGTGAGAGAGAGAGAGAGACAGAGAGAGAGAGAGAGAAGGAAAGGTGGGGGGAGAAAGCAGCTCAGGCTAAACCAAACGACTCCGTAGTTCTGCTGTGCTCGAGTAATGGAAAAAGCCCTCTAGGGGAATATTCAGCATGCAAGAGTATCGAGTTGCTCTCCATCATTACAATGCTGCCTGACCCCACCTTCCTTCACTTCTCTACCATCTCTTTCCCCTACCTCCTTTCCGCTTCTTCCCTAGCAGTGCCCCCCCTCCCTGATCCATGCTTTTCACCTATGTTGCTCTGAAATAAAAAGCTTTCTGCAGGGCTAGCTTTGAGCTACAGGACACTGTTTTTGTCCTGGTTGTAGGTATTAGGCAGAGGTATATATTGCTGCAAAGGCTGTAAAAATATTTTGAACAATTATTTAAATTAAAAACTATGATTCATATCTTGTAAATAGATTATCAGATAACGGACAGGACAAGAAAAGAATTGCATTTCAGGACCAACTTTGTATAAACACAAAGTTAATAAAATAGGATTAGAGAGGTAAATCTATTATTTTTTGCTTTATAGTGAAGACATTTGAGTTTTAATCAAAATGTGAAGATAAAACACGTTTGGGTTTAGGTTTGGGTTTCACATGTAATTTGTTGTATTTGTTGATAAAAAGCATATTCCACATGTAAGCAATTATTGATTAATGAGTCTAAGATGGTGGAAATGATAGAAACCCTAAAGTGTAAAAGAAAAAAGGTCTGCTCTGTAATCAAGCATGCCATTACATCTGTGAAACTTGACTAAAGCTGGAATAGGTTCTTCATTAGTGATGTAACTCACAATTGTAGCAGAAGAATCAAATTTCTTTAAGAAAAAGTAATTAAGTATAACTTTATCAAGACAGTGATCTAAAACTGCCAGCTCAGCAAAGTACTTCATTTGGGGAAAAGTGGATTTTAGACCAGTGTCCAAAACATGAACCACATGCCACGAACCACCTGATAATAAAACAAATAATAAATGTCAGTTTAAATATAATAATATAATAATAAATGCTTTTTTAACCTTTCCAATTACTGTCACTTCTGCTGAGAATGTGAATTTATTGTGGGTCCAATAAATGATTATCTTAGCTTAGCTCAGCTTTGCTTATCTCATCTTACAATCACCTCCACACATTTGGAAATAATTGTCTATGGCTATATTAAATCAATAAGTTACAAAAAGGTGTGCATTATTGTGAATAAATCACAGTAAAGAGGTTTTATTTGGCACAATGCAACTCTTTCTCATGATATCCATTTATCGATCCATTATCTTCCACTTTATCCTATACTAGGGTCGCAGGGGGGTTCCCCATGCCCATCCAGGGGAGAACGTTTCGGGTGCTGGGCAGACACACCCAGAACAGAGCGCCAATCTATCGCTGGGCACATACTCACTTACACAGACACACACAGAAACACATATATTGGGGTAATTTGGAGAATTCAATTGACCTTGATCCATGTTTTTGGACTGTGGAACCCAGGGAGTTTTTTTCTTGTCACTGTCATTTCGGTTTGCTCATTGGGGTTTCAGATATATAGTGCTATATAAAGTGCTATATAAATAATTTACTTAAACTTATTTTATGTACACTCTTCTTGAGTTAATCGATTTATATTTGTCAATTATCTGAACCAAAATGATGCATAGTTCCTAATGTATGCATTTCTATGCAGTTCACCTGGTGTTCAAACAACCCCCACAAGCAAACCCATGTAACTTAACTACTCATCTTAGTCCACTTGATTTCAGTAGCTTCCCACATTCAGTACAAGGCCAATTTCTTTAATTTTGAAGACTTATTATACTTTCAATTGAGTTATATGTGTGGGCATTAAAAATGCAATAAAATAAGTGTCACACATGGGCCTGACAAGTGTCAGAATGTGGTCTACATCCTGCAATATTATGTTAATAATAAAATTATTAACCATATTGCAAACTAGTGGCTTTGTATTTGTGTTTTAGTGCTAGTACCTGTTGATAAAAATAGTTACCACCATTTTACTGTGAAAAAGAGATGTGCAAACATGTTCATATTTTCATAAAGACTATTTGATAGAAGTAAATTTTCAAATTTCAACCAAATTTCAACCTCATTTATACACCACTGGTCAGCCACTGTGGAATTTGGTTTGTTACACTTTCTTTGAATTTTTCAACTAGTCTTGCTCACTACAGTATCGTTCCATACTTGCTAAAGTTTAGGATTTTGGGATAAAGAGTTAAAATATATTTTTTGTTGATGAGTTCAGAGTGACAATTCATGCACTACTGGACGGCAATAGAATTATTCTGGTGGTGGGACACATACCTAGTTGGCGGGATACTTATTAGGAATAGCTAGACCGATTACAGTAAGCCATCAACACATGTCAGGAAAAGCTAAGGCGCAACTAGAAACATTGTAGGGTGGGAGGGCAACAAAAATACTAGGTCCAAACAGGAAAAAAAATCCCCCAATGCTTCTGCACATATTCTTGGTTGGAACATACTGTTACGCCCGACATCTGTATGGCATGAAAAAACAGTTCTGGGTAACTAATGTTCCGACAGTGACAAGAGGATAGATAGGGAATATACACTAAAGGAAACCACATGATGGGAAAATAGACCTAAACCCTATAAAACGTAAAATACATTGATTAACACTTTTTTTTTTTTAAAGAAACACAGAACAGAAACACATACAGGGAAAACAGAGTCTGGACAGGGGCAAGAGGGTGGTATCGCGACCCTCTTTATGTTTCTATCTACTCTCTTTTCTATGCAGAGAACTTTTGATGTAGCAAATAAAAATGGGCACTTCAGTCCTTAAATCTGGAATTTTTTTTATTTTTAACTTATCAATTTTTTAGAAGTAATAGTTAATAACAAACAAATCACAATAACACTGTGACAGATTTTTTATATAAAATCAATGAAAATTGTGACATGGTCCTAACAGGTTGAAGACCAACTGTCCCAAATATATCTGTACATCCCATAATCCATCAGCCATGTGACATGTTTTATGTCAGTTAAGAAGGACAACTGTGTGCATTCTCATTTTAATCGTATTGCCCTTCCTCCCTTACTATCACCCCCCCTCCTTCCCTCCCTCCTTTCCTCCCTCCCACTGTCTGCTCAATGTGCATGTCTGTTTCTCATACCAGACAGCGTCTAGACTGAAGCAATTATAGACAGGACCAGAGCATCTAACTGTGGCCTGACGACTGAGGGCTCCATTTCTGTCCTGGCAGTGGGAGAAAGAAAGTGAATGAACTGGGGGGGGGTCATGCCAAGGCCATATAATCATCTGGGTCTGGATTCTGTTATGTGTAAAACAAGGTGTGGATTATATATATATATATATATATATATATATATATATATATATATATATATATATATATATATATATATATATATATATATATATATATATATATATATATTACTGCCATGTGCATGTTTAGTACAGCTTTGATTTTATTTATTTTGCCTTGGAGCAGTGTTGGGCCCAAAGAGGTATTTTTTTATGCCTTTGAAAATACATGTTTATTACATAGTTTCACATATTCATGTAATATCACAAAATAATAATACAACAACTTAATTTGTAGTTTTACTTTTCAACTCAACACATTTTTATGTTTAAACAGTCATGAAATAAAAGGTTATTAAAATGTACTATTATTGAAATGGCCTAAAAAAATTAAAACATCCTGTTAAATTATTTGATAACACTTTCTAGAAATTCATTATGATGCATTATTCAGCCATTTCTAAAGTATTGATAATAATGTACTTTTTTTGATGCCTCTATTAATGTAGATTTCAATAATTACATTCATTAAGTGTCATAAAATGGTATAACACTAAGGCTTTATAATAGATGTAATGCATTAAAATACAGTATAAACTTGGGACTTTTTTTTACATACAAGTAAGAAATACAACATGATTTCCATTTACAGAAAGTCTGATAAGAGCATTCTTTGATTCTTTGGAAGCTTATTAAGTTTATAAATTGTGTTAATATTGACGTAGGGTGGATTTCACCGAAAGGTTCTTAGAGATTTACGAACAACTTTAAGAACAACGTAATTTTAAGAATGCGAATTCTACGGCCCTTTCCCAAAATCCTTCTTAAGACTCCTAGACTAAGAGAGACTTTTAAGTCATTCTTTGTAGACTCCGCCCCTGAAAAGGCACCATCAGTCGAAAACTGAATCAGAGATTACCACACAATCTCTCATTATAATGCACAAAAAATAAACAATTAATTCAGGAAATATAAAAAAAAAACTATATACACCATAAATAATCATATTTAAATTAGGCCACTGTTATAAAAAGCGGGAAACAACCAATTTTTGACCAATCGCTTACCAAGCAAGCTTATCAATGGGTGCACTTTTAACATGAATGCATTATTCAGTGGCTTGGCAAACCAAAAGCGTAATATACACTTTGTTTGAAAGCAAACTAAATAAGATGCTTGATTAAGTAGAACAAAAAAACAAATTACATAATTTTCTAAAGCACGAGATCTACCAACAAAGAAGAATGTGGAGGATGTATCACAAACTATCAGTGCTTGCAATTTAACTAATAGATCAGGCATAAACTGTATTTGGCAGGAACATGAATGCCATTTTCACTCTCTTCATTCTCACATTCTTCATCAGGCCAGCACCAACTGCAATGTTGTATCGCATAGCACATGCAACAATTATGGTACTGCAGCTTTCTCTTTCCCAGTCCCCCTGATGCATATATATATATATATATATATATATATATATATATATATATATATATATATATATATATATATATATATATATATATGTTACACTCGCCTACCTAGGGATTAAAGCGGCTGCGCATTAGAAGCGCAGAGCCGCCGCGCTCTAACGCGCTGAAGGAAGCCAGGCACGCAGGTAGCAGGGAAACGGAATTTATTAAAGGTGTAGGAACACCACAAAACAAAGGTACCGGTCGAGTGAACATAAGGTTAAATACGACGTGCACGGAGGACAGGGAACGAAGTAAATAAATACAGACAACATCCGATCACGAGTCGTACCACTCCGATATAACTGTGTCGGAGCCGTCCTTACGGCTCCAGGACAGCGGGCTGCGCATAGCGCATAGCGAGTACGAGGCTATACGGCCCCCGCAAAGAAAAATTTTAAAAGAAGCTTACCTGGGCTCTGGACTCCCCAATTTGACTGGCACGTCGTGATGTTACACTCGCCTACCTAGGGATTAAAGCGGCTGCGCATTAGAAGCACAGAGCCGCCGCGCTTTAACGCGCTGAAGGGAGCCAGGCACGCAGGTAGCAGGGACAACAACCAATGAACGGAAAGAAATACTTAACTAAACTAAAGACCGTTAATGAAAGTAAATTAACCGACATAGAACAGGTGCCCTAGGCACCTGTTACAATATATATATATATATATATATATATATATATATATATATATATATATATATATATATATATATATATGTATGTGTGTGTGTGTGTGTGTGTGTGTGTGTGTGTGTGTGTGTGATTTAAATCTGAAAATTAAAGATATGTATAAAATTATGATAATTCATAAAATAATACATGATTAAATTACCGAATTCCAGGTGATAATATTAGTGCTTGTTGTGTTTGTGTGCGATTTGAACAACCGGTGCGTCTGTGAGTCTTTGTGCGCTTCCAGTTACAAACTCCATAGTGAGTTACGAGTGGATCTGAGCACTTATAAGTTACGAGCGATTTTAGGAACGACTTAAGTTACGCATGCGTTTGGGAAAGGCTCATAAATTTAAGAATGTTCTTACGTATGCAGTTATGTGGTCTCTCAGTGGTCTCTCAGCGCTAGGGATTCCCAGTTCGAATCCCAATCTGGGTGGAGTTTCCATGTTCTCCCCATGTCTGCGTGAGTTTCCTCCGGGTTCTCTGGTTTCCTCCCACAGTTCAAAAACATGGATCAAGTCAATTGAATTCTCAAAATTGCCCCATATAGAGTGTGTCTGTGTGAGTGAGTGTGTGCCCATTGATGGATTGGCGCCCTGTCTTGGGTCTATCTGCCCAGCGCCCGAGACGTTCTCCCCTGGATGGGCATGGGGAACCCCACCGCGACCCTAATAGGGGATAAAGCGGGAGATAATGAATGAATGAATATTAGTTAAGCTGCTTGTAGCTTATTTATTAACAATTTTATGGTATTTTACATTTAATTAAACAAAAAAGCTAAATTTTAATAAAAAACTAGCCCTTTCAAAAAAAATTTTTTTAATTATGCTAGATTTTTTATATTTGTGTAAGACAGTCTGGGCAGCGATTTCCAGACACATCAACAGATTCCCAATTACATTTACATTTATTCAGTTAGGTAGGATTGAAACCATTCAAGTGTTGTACCAGAAAAGCCTAATTCTAATAGAGTGGTCAGTAGAATCTAATGATATACTCTATCAAAAGCGGCCGGAAGTTCTAGCAGAAAGAGGACAGAGGATTGAATTGAATTGAATATACAGGATTGAATTGTAATTATACCATTTACCCTAATTGATACAATATTTTTTTTCCAGACTTGTTCCATTGTTCTTTTATGTTTGTATTTTTATGATGTTAAATGTTTTTGCAGAACATTTTTATCTTTCAGTGCCTTTTTTATAATTGTTATTTATAAACAATATTTCATACAAAGGAGTACCATATAAAGCAATGTATGTTTACATTTATTAGAAGTACCCATTAAATGGGCAGGACTATATATACTATAAACAGAGTAACCACTTGCTGCATAGAGCAGAGTAGGTTGGATAACATAGGTCCTGGGATTCCCACTTGAGTTTGTTTGGTCTGCAATGGCCCAGTGAGTATTGTTCGTTGCCGGCTCAGGTAGTATTAAGAGGCGTAATAGATTTGTGGGTGTGACACCATGTAAGACCGGCGTCTTCCCATTCCCCTGCCAGTGCTCATCCGCCAAGTCTTCCTTCTGTTGGGGGGCGTGGCGAGTCACTGGATTTCTAATTGACAGCACTATTTAAGTGACGCTGTGGCGGCGTCGGTCGCGTTGGATTGATTGTTCTAACTGTTTGTTCTTCTAGCCCTAATTTCTCTGGATTGGCTCGCAGTCCGGTTTGGCACATCTCGCCAGCACGATCGGCCTCTCACCTGTCCTTTGTTCCACGACCGGCTCGTCGCTCCGTTGAGGCCTCGCTCTTTGGTTTTCGTCCCGGCGTCGCGCCGGCTTATAATTTTTCGTTTTGACTTTTTGATTTTCGTTTCTCCTTATTTGTTACTTAACGAAAACGTCAATAAATAACTTCTGTTTTTTGGAGCAAGGTCGGACTATTTTTTTGTGTGACGTCACGCACCATGACACACCAGACAACAGGCGAGTACTACAACCAATAAGGCTCCGGGGCAGGGCTTGTTATTAAGACCTAAAGGTCTCTGGCTGCCCAATGCTCTGGATACGTGTGCTTACTTCACTCAGTGTGTGTGTATATTTGTGAGTTTCATTACATGGATGGGTTAAATGTGGAGGACAAGTTCCTCAGTGTGTAAGAACAGTAGGCAAAATAGATCACTTTATCACTTTATTTTCCCTGACACAAGTTTAAATACAGAACCCTGGGCTTTTACAGTACTTACATATTTTTATGTAAATGTCACAGGTTTGGCATAGCATTCTCACTTCTCGCCCACTTGTGACTCCTTTTACCAACACAAAGGGGGATACATTCATCACAAACTACTGTTTTTCTGATCTGCATTCTAAGACAGTTATCCATCTACAAATGACAGCCATCACACCATTATACCACAAGACATTGTAATGTGCCCTCCATTATTGGTGAAACCAGATTAGATACCAGATATATCACTCTAGTTTCTGTGCTCACTAAATAAACCAAACCAGTAGATGTCCATTATTAAGAGGTGAACATCTCAGTGTCTGCAAACATCAGCCAGCCTTAATAATGACCTTGACATTGTATATATATAATATTGTCTTGACTCTGGCAAATCCTGTGACCAGTCCTTCGTGTGTGCCAGCATGTGACAGTCAAAATATTAGTAAGAATAAAAATAGAGTGAAGGTAAGAGGGGGCAAATCCAGAAAAGGTCCTGTAGGCCAGAGTCAGTGACTTGTTCTGAATTCGAGCAGCTACAGGAAGCCAGTGGAGAGAAATGAGTAGTGGAGTGACATGAGTTTTGTCACTGCTTCTTTGTTGAAAATTTTGGAAATAGTCAAATTGATATCCATAGTGTTCTTGTATTACACAGTTAAAATGATTTACTAACAGAAACAATATTAGTAGCTGAGATGTTAGTAGCAGATCCTTTAAATCCTCTGAGCTATGAGGTGGGGGCTCCATGCATCTCACTTGTTTGTCCAACACATCCCATAGATGTTCAACTGGATTAAGATCTGTAAAATTTAAAGGCCAAGTCAACACCTCAAACTCGTTGTGCTTCTCAAACCATTTTTGTTGTGTGGCAGGGAGCTGAAAGAGAACACATTCTTCAGAAATTACTGTTTTAATGAAAGGATGCGGGGCGGATGGGTGAAGTCAATTAAATTCTCCAAAATTGCCCCATATACAGTGTGTCTGTGTGAGTGAGTGTATACCCAGCGATGGATTGGCGCCCTGTCCTGGGTCTATCTGCCCAGCGCCCGAAACGTTCTCCCCTGGATGGGCATGAAGAACCCCACTGCGACCCTACCAGAGGATAAAGCAGAAGATAATGGATGGATGGATGAAAGGATGCAGATGGTTTGCAACAATGTTTAGGTAGGTGGTACGAGTAAAAGTAACTTCCACATGAATGGCAAAACGCAAGGTTTATTAGTGGAAAATTGACCAAAGCCTCACACTGCCTCGGTTGGCTTGCATTCTTACCATAGTCCAACCTGGTTACAGGTATTTCCCAGGCAAGTGACGAAAACACCCAGCCATCATTATGTAAAAGTAAATGTTGATTCATCTGACTTATCATTGCTCAGCTTCATACGAAACAAATGCAATTGGCATGAAGGAGCTACAGGAGCTTGTAATTGGATTGGGTTTTGCTGCTCATGTGCATAAGTTAAGTTACACTACATGTAATTTTTTTTTTTTACATTTTTACCTCAAACTATATGACATAGATAAAAGCAATATTTTTTCAAGTAAATAAATGAAAACATCCATTGTTTTGGTTATGTTTTACGGAGCCCCTAAAGGGACATGAGCAAAACAAAAAAAATATCGAGAGGAACATCAGTAAAAAATTATTTTTTTTTTGCGCACCACTTAGTAAGTCGTGCGCACGAGATATTAATATCTCGTGCGCGCGAGTTAGTAAGTGGTGCGCACGAGAAATTATGTGAATCATAATCTGACAATAAACAGACACGTGCTGTTACAACGATAGCGTTTACACTGGGACATGCGCTCTCCGACACTATGGCTGTTTGACAGATCCTCAGATGAATAAAGAACACGAATATAAATAAACGTTTCTTTCTATGAATCTTTCTAGGAATGTAACTCCGTTGCTTGGGAATTTCATCTTATCCCCCAAAACAGTAAAGCATTTGAGTTAAAGGTGGCGATTTCACAGTTTGATTTAATTAAATATTCCGTATTTGAATTTTTTAGCCTTTAATCATGCGCTTTATTGAGCCAACTTTAGCGATCTAACACGAAAATAATGTCTTATTTTGAACGACAGGCTGCTGTATTTAATGAGATGAAGTGTACATGTCTAGGATGAGGTGAAAGTAACCAGTGTTCTTCCGCAGCCACACGTACGAAAAACAGATGCTTTCTAAGAATCTTCAGGGAATCAATTGATTCACATTTCCGATTTGGTTCGAATGTAAAACATTCACAATGCGGTACACAGTCACATGTACACATAGGCATGCGTGATTCTTAGAAAGCATCCGTTTTTCCATACGTGTAGCTGCAGAAGAACACTGGTTACTTTCATCTCATCCTAGACATGTACACTTCATCTCATCAAATACAGCGACTTGTCTTTCAAAATAAGACATTATAAGACATTATTATAAGACATGTGAAATCCAGTCGTGTTATTGCCACGTTTAACTCCAATGCTTAGCTCTTTTGGGAGTAAAATGAAATTCCCAAGCAACAAGCAACGGGTAGAACATGCAAACTAGTTTCGGTCGAACTCAGCACTAGACGGCGTTCCGGAGTTACAGTCCTAGAAAGATTCCTAGAAAGAAACGTTTATTTATATTCGTGTTCTTTATTTATCTGTGGGTCTGTCAAACAGCCATAGTGTCGGAGAGCGCATGTCCCAGTGTAAACGCTATCGTTGTAACAGCGTGACAGTCATGTCTGTTTATGTGATTATGAGTCACATAATATCTTGTGCGCACGACTTACTAAGTGGTGCGCACGACTTACTAAGTTGTGCACACCACGTACTAAGTGGTGCGCACGACATAAATAAAAAAAAAATTTTTTTTTTTACTCATGTTCCCCTCTATTTTTTTTGCTCATGTCCCTTAAGGGGCTCCGTAATTTTATTATTATTATTATTATTATTATTATTATTATTATTATTCTTTTTTTTTTTTAAAAAGGTCCTGCAAAATATGAGCTTTAACACTGATTTAGTAAACGCTATTCCACACTGTCCTTTAATTTGTTGGATACTTTAAGCTTAGATATAAAATAACCTGTCATTTAAGATATTAAAAAAAAGATTCTGCTTCACTTCTGGAATTAAATCGATAATTAGAAAAAAATGAGAAGATAAAGGACAATTATAGCATATGGCAGAGAGCCCATTAAGGAGACAGGAGAAGACATTCCACACTTAAAAGATGGAATAAAATAAAGTCTGGTAGCAGTCAAAACAAGGAACTTTACTTGTAGAATTATACCAACAGCATACAGAAACAAAAGAGCATGGCAACTAAGGTATACTGCGTAGATCTCTCATCTGAAAAAGTTCATAGGCTTATACTGAATGAACAGAACATGTAATAAATAAACCTAAATAAGCTATGATATGCATAATAGTGATTAGGCTATTAGACTAATAGTCTAATAGTGATAATGAACCTACGGAGGACATTAAGTATACAATATGTAGTAAACCAAGGAAATTGTTAATTAACAAAAAAAAAAAAAAAAGCATGAGAAACTTAAAACAGGGATCATGGCAGAATGTACGGTATTGTTGTTCCAATCCAGACAGCCTTTCTCAGTTTTTAACTGGTTAAATTTATATAGAACAATAAATTATAATCATCATATTACAGATATTTTTTGTTACTCTGTTACAAAAGCGCCGTCCGACCAACGGAGGCGCTGCGCTTCCCTGCACTGGGTGAGGTGTTCGCAGAGCGAAAAAGCGAGCCAGGCTACCAGGTAAGCGGCAACAAAGTCTTTCTTGGCGGAACAGCGTGAACGTCGCTGGAAGCACAGTGGAATGTGCCGGGAGCAAACCAAAAACCCTAAAAACAAAACAACCGAAAACGTGATCGGAATAACAAACCAAACATAGAACAAAACCTCACAGATGTGTAAAGCATGTAATGCTGGCCTGCTGACTCAGGGAGCATGCGCACTTTAAGTCTAGTCAGCAGGCCACATGTGACTAGGTAGGACCCAATCCCAGCTCTAGGGGATGGGCCCTATCTACGGGAACACCGAACGGCCAATTCCTGAATGAGCAAAACAGGGGGGAGTAGTGTAGCCCTCCCAAGCCTGACATATCGGCCCCCCAAAAATAAAAATAAAAATAAACAAAGGGGACCCAGGTCCCTCCAGGGCCCTATGAGGACGCGACGGCGGCGAGGCCTGTAGAGGGCGCGAAGGCAGCGAGGCCTCTTTGAGGGCACAAAGGCGGCGAGGTTATCTGAGAGCGCTAAAGCGACGAGGCTTAATTACCATGCGGAGGCTATGCGGCATCTTGAGGGCACGAGGGTGGCGACGCTCTTTGAGGGCACTAAGGCGCTGCGGCCATCTGAGGGCGCTAAAGCGTCGAGGGTTTTTACGCTTGTGGAGGTGATGCGGCCCCTTGAGGCACGAGAGCAGCAACACCTCTAGAGGGCACTAAGGCAAACTGGCCTATTAATAGCGCGGAGGCGACGTGACTCTTTGAGAGCGCGGTGGCGACTTGACCTCTTGAAGACGCAGAGGCAATGTGACCCTTTAAGAGCGCGATGACGGCGTGGCCCTTTGAAAGTGCGAGGGTGACGTGACCCTTTTGAGAGCGCGGGGGCAACGTGATCCTTTGAGAGCGCGGAGGTGCTGTGACCCTTTGAGAGCGCAAGGGCGACGAGACTCTTTGGGAATGCGAAGGCGATGTAACCCTTTGAGGATGCGAGGACGACGTGACCCTTTGAGAGCGCGAGGGTGACGTGACCCCTTGAGAGCACAAGGGCGATGTGACCCCTTGAGGACGTGGAGGCAATGTGACCCTTTGAGAGCGCGAGGGCAACGTGACCCCTTGAGGATGCGGGGGCGACATGACCCTTTGAGAGCGCGAGGGAGACGTGACCCTTTGAGAGCACAAGGACGGCGTGGCCCCTTGAGAGCGCAAGGGCGACGTGACCCCTTGAGGATGTGGGGGCGACGTGACCCTCTGCGAGCGCGGAGGCGACTAGACTCCTGGATAGCGCTGCGGCGATCTGGCCAATTAAAAGTGCGGAGGTGACGTGGCCCTTTGAGAGCGCAAGGGCGACGTGACCCTTTGAAAGCGCGAGGACGACGTGACCCTTTGAAAGCGCGAGGACGACATGACCTTTTAGGGGCGATACCTGTGAGCTCAGGCGCCGGAGAGACTCCCGCTGACTTAGGTGCTGGAGAGAACCACGCGGACACAGGTACTGGAGAGGCTAACGCGGACTCTGATGCAGACGGAAGCACGACCGCAGGGATAACCGGGGTACACGCGACCGCAAAGGTGACCTGAGGGGACGCGAACGCAGAGGTGACCCGAGTGGACGCGAACGCAGAGGTGACCCGAGTGGACGCGAACGCAGAGGTGACCCGAGTGGATGCGACTGCAGAGGTGACCCGAGTGGACGCAAACACAGAGGTGACCCGAGTGGAAGCGAACGCAGAGGTGACACGAGTGGACGCAAACGCGGCACCATCTTTGTCCATATGCTGGGTGTCTGGACTCGAGTCCCGTGTCTCTTGAGCGGCGGGCAAACTGTCCAGTGCAAAGGTTAACTGATCCCGAACGAGGGGCACACAGTCCAGCGCGGGCGGCCCACGGTCCAGAGTGGGTAATACACGGTCCAGAGCGGGGGTTAACTGGTCCCGTACGGGGATCTTGGGTGAACACTGCCTCCCCATCGGGCCACTGGAACGAACCCCTTGAGGTCCACCGGACACCTTGCCCTCTCTCTCCGCCTGATTCCTATCCGCCTCCTGAACACGAAAAGAGAGGACCAGTACCACAGAAACACCACATAGTACTAAGTCCAGGTCTACCGAGGCGGACCACACCGAGGCAGGACCCAAGCACCGGACGCAACCCGAGCGGATCACGGACGGCTCAGGACAGAACACTCGCGGCGGATTGCTGACGGCGAGCGGCAACGTGCTAGCAGCGCGAAGCGGGTCATTAATGGCTCCAGAGGCTGCGAGGCGGATTGCTCACGGCGAGAAGTGGCACACTGGCGGTGCTCGGCTAATTACCGGTGGAGCGGAGCGGCATGCTGAGGGCGTGTGGCGGCACGCTGACAGCTAGTAGCGGCTCGCAGACGGCATGCAGCGGCTTGCTAACGGCTCGCAGCAGCTCACTAACAGCTTGGAGCGGTTAGCGCAGTGGCTCGCTGACAGCGCGAGGCCACTCACAGGGCAGATCATTGGTCCGGTGGCTCCGAGGCGGATTGCCCACGACGCAGGGCAGCATGCGGGCTGCGCTCGGCGGATTGCCGGCGGCGCAGAACAGCTCGCGGAGCGGATGACCGGAGGGATGAAGCGGCTCGTGCAGCGGCTCGTGCAGCGGCTCGTGCAGCGGCTCGTTCAGCGGCTCGTGCAGCGGCTCGTGCAGCAGCTCGTGCAGTGGCTCGTTCAGCGGCTGGCTGACCGCGCGGATCACTGGTTCGGCGGCTGCAAGGCGGCTTTCTTACAGCGCGGAGAGGCACGCTGGTGGCACTCGGGGGATTACCGGCGCCGTAGAACAGCTTGCGGAGCGGATGACTGGTGGAGCGCGTGAATCGCGCTCAGCGGATCACTGATGGAGAGCGGCGGAACGCTGACGACGAGCGGCGAAACGCTCATGGCGATCGGCGGATCGCTGACGGTGAGCGGCAGCTCACGGGGCGGATTACCGGCAGAGCGGGGCGGCACACGGAGCGGCACGCTTATGGCTAGCGGCGGAATGCTGACGGTGAGCGGCGGAACACCGACGACGAGCGGCGGAACAGACGTGTAACGCATGTAATGCTGGCCTGCTGACTCAGGGAGCATGCGCACTTTAAGTCTAGTCAGCAGGCCACATGTGACTAGGTAGGACCCAATCCCAGTATTCTTGATACTTAGTAAAATGGAATATTTCATTGGCCAGCACATTGAGGATCAGAAGAGGCATCATAAGGATGAATTTGCCGAGATACAACACCCCGTCCCCTTCACTGTGCCCTCGGCCCACCTCTGCGTGGGTCCCAGGAGTCTGGAGAGGTACAACAGCACTCTCTCCCTGTCCGATAGCTCCCGACTGGTAATGCATTCAAACACCTTGCGACTTCCGATGATATACGGGAGCGACTTCAAAGCCACTCCGTTGCAAGGTGCTGGGAGCTTACACGGCACAGAGAGAGGGAGCACGATCTCCGGGACGGACCGAAAAACTGGGATGCGGGGAATATTAAAAATAAAAAGTGGTGTTACCCTGACGAGGAATCCTGGAATTCGCGAGGTGTTGGGAGGCCAGCATTCTGTTACAAAAGCGCCGTCCCACCAACGGAGGTGCTGCGCTTCCCTGCGCTGCGTGAGGCGTTCGCAGAGCGAAAGAGCAAGCCAGGCTACCAGGTAACTGGCAAAAAAAGGACTTTATTGACAGAACAGCGTGAACGACGCTGAAAGCACGGCGGAACGTGCTGGGAGCAAACCAAAAACCCTACAAATAAAACAAAACCGAAAACGCGATTGGAATAACAAATCAAACATAGAATAAACCTTACAGACGTGTAACGCATGTAATGCTGGCCTGCTGACTCAGGGAGCATGCGCACTTTAAGTCTATTTAGCAGGCCACATGTGACTAGGTAGGACCCAATCCCAGCTCTAGGGGATGGGTTCTACCTACGGGAACCCCGAATGGCCAAATCCCAAATGAGGAAAACAGGGAGGAATGGCGTAGCCCTCCCAAGCCTGACATACTCTGCTAAATGATTTTTTAATTTGTCTTAATTTTCAACTGTTTTGGTAACAGAAAACACAAGTGCACCACTGACTGGAAACAGTCACTAAATTGTTAATATAGCAGCATATACCCCTACTTGTTATGCACACATGGACACACAGCAGTGCAAAAAACCATAGCTTGTGCCAATTGACTATGTAAACTTTGACAAACAGAATACAAAATAAAATAACATACATACTTTGGTTAGTTTTTGCTAATTTATGAGCAATAATACTATGTATTCTTGATACTTAGTAAAATGGAATATTTCATTGGCCAGCACATTGAGGATCAGAAGAGGCATCATAAGGATGAATTTGCCGAGATACAACACCCCGTCCTCTTCACTGTGCTCTAAAGATTAATGTCAACCTCACCATGGTGCTTACTTCATATCATTTACCGCAGCTAAATGGTCGGATGATATTCCCAACTTTGTCCATTTTCAAGAAACACCTCAAAACACACCTCTTCCAGAAGCATTTGTTATTACATTTGGCCATTTTGCAGATGCTTTTATCCAAAGCAACTTACTAGTATCCAACTTGATGGCTAGAGTCATAACACATGGACAGCACCCCTGAAGCAATGAGGGATAGGGTTAGGGTTAGGGTTGAAACTGCAAACTTCAAATTGATAGCACAACACCCTAACCACTGAGATACCACATCGCCTTTATATAATGTAGAGAATTATAAGAATGATTACATTAAATAAGACACTTGCCAGTCAAGAGCTGGTAAAGCAAGGTTTCATGGTAAAATTTGGGTTCCGTGGGGTTCTGAGCGTGATAGCTAGCACACGTGCAAATGTGAGGGCTTTGGTATATCTGAACTATAAAGGGACCCATTCCATCAATATATAGATGATTTATACATGTATTTACAAATTTTCCTGGATCAGGTTAAGACTTTATACTGGCCAACTCTGTTTTTCCTGAAGTCTTCCAAGAGCATACACTTCTGGATGGGTAGCCGTTGGGGGAAATGGCTACTATTAAAAATCTGACTGATCTGACTAAATTTATCATGCCTACAACAATGCGTAAAATAGCTTTTAATTAAAAACACATCAAGGCACTGTGATAGGAAGAACATTTTGTTTGCTGAATATGCGTAAAATAGCTTTTAATTGAAAGCATATCAAGGCACTGTGATAGGAAGACCATTTTGTTTGCTGAAAATGCACGTATGGTACGTCAAAGAGACATTCCAGTATAGTCCTCAGAAGCGGGAGCATTCTTTGTGGCATGTTGTGTGTTAAATAAAAATACACTTTTAGCAGCATGAGCAAAAAGAGATCAGCTAGTTACTTGAGAGTCACCTGTAGTCTAGTAAGTAAACAAAATGATTTAATAAATAGGACCAGTGTTTATATAAGAGGCAATGAAAGACAGAAATGGTGTC
Source organism: Corydoras maculifer (assembly GCA_019802435.1). Taxonomy (NCBI): domain Eukaryota; kingdom Metazoa; phylum Chordata; class Actinopteri; order Siluriformes; family Callichthyidae; genus Corydoras; species Corydoras maculifer. The sequence goes on from JAFMOD010000949.1 coordinate 222,018, forward strand.
CAGGTGCATAATCGTATTGTATTTTAACATTTTACAGCGCTCACTGCTTTTTAAATTTGTACTAAAGACAATTAAACACTTTCCAAAAAAAAGCCTTATTCCTGATCTCAATGTTTGCAGCTCTGAAGTCCACCTTTACTCCCCTCTGCTCCTTTCTACTGGGCCCATACTGGGCAAAACAAGTAAATAAATCTAAAACTTTGCTATTTTCTCTATTCATTGTATGGTTTGGTGATGGGACTTTATGTGAAAAAAATGCTGTTAATAAGCCTGCATTTTGTACATATATATTAAAAGTATAATAAAAAAAAATGTATTAACTTGGATTTTCACCTTTAGCCCTCCAAAAACCTCAATGCTGTCAGCTCTTTGGGGGTTCAGTCTCAGAATACTGTAAACCTGCTTTAAAAAATTCAGTCACCATATTGTATTGAAACAGAACAGAGGGTCCATCAAATAGACAGTGATGAGTATTTTCTATATTTAGCAAAAAATTGTACTGTTAGGCCTGAACAGTTCTTTACACACTTACCTTCAGGCTTAGATATCCAAATTATACTTAGTCTACCAACACCATCCTTGGATACAGAGAATGCCCTTGCATTTTATATTTCTATTTTCTTTAAATTTTTTTCCATTAATTTTTTATCTTATTTTCTCTCTGGACTTGGGTTTTGATTTTTCCCAATTTCCACTTTTTGAAATGTATTTCTATGATGGCTTGGTCATCTTTTTGTATTCTATTTGTCCTTGTCTGGTGTGCCCTCTCTTTCACTTTAATCTATATTTTTACAATCTATATTTCACTGGACACACCTCTTACTCCTGGTTCTGTCTTAAAGCAGTGTTTTTAATGGTGGTTCTACGAACAGGCCACAACCCCCAGCATTCAACAACCCCATGGTAGTGTACTCCCACCCAATTTCTCTAACATTAACATACTGAGAAGGCTGTGTGCATGGGTGTGTAGACAGCATCCCCACAGACTGGGTGATTTCAGCAGGAAAGAATTTTCCCTCTGTTTCTCTTCAGCTCTCTCTTTCTATTTTTTCCCAGAGCTTCTGTTCAAAAACGAGTTCATAAATGGAATTGTGCAAGGAGACACTCTTATAAATAGAACTATACTGTGTATATATATATATATATATATATATATATATATATATATATATATATATATATATATATATATA
>JAFMOD010000949.1:223283-233419 GCA_019802435.1 Corydoras maculifer
ATATATATATATATATATATATATATATATATATATATCAATTCCCAGTGATAGATTGGTGGCCTGTCCCGGGTGCATCTGCCCAGCGCCCGAGGCGGTCGTGGTCTCCCGTGGATGGGCAAGGGGAACACCCCCACGACCCTAATAGATGATAAAGCGGAAGATAATGGATGGATGGATTAATCTATTCAATTCAGAATAGTATAATGGTAATTATTAGACAATAGTGCAGGATTACAGTGCAAATTGCTTTATTAAACTTTTTAAATAAACTCACGTTACATGAAACAACACAATTTATATTACTCTCAGTATTAAAGACACCTTGCTCTGTTTTTTGACTATTGTGAGAAACAGTGATATAGTAAATCAAAAGTGTAAGCATAAACGTTTTACAAAAATGATCACCATAAAAACTAATGCGTTACAGAGGGTGGATGGCCAATGGCCTATTACTTATGCAAAATAAAAGTTAAAAAGAAATTTGACCACCTGACAAACTGCTTTACAACTTTGTAATATTTTATAATTAGGTGGAGATAAACCTGGGTCAGGGCGGCACGGTGGCTTAGTGATTAGCACGTTCGCCTCTCAGCGCTAGGGATTCCCGGTTCGAATCCCCATCTGGGTGGAGTTTCCATGTTCTCCCCGTGTCTGCGTGGGTTTCCTCCGGGTTCTCTGGTTTCCTCCCACAGTCCAAAAACATGGATCAAGTTAATTCATTCATTTCATTATCTCCCTGGGTCTCGGTAATGACAAACAAATAGTTAATCCCATTAAGCAAACAGAAAAAGTAGTGGAATCGCATGCAGAGAAATACATTTCATAATTCTAAAGACAATGTTAAATCAGTTGACTGGTTATAAAAAATTACAGAAAAAATTTAATTTATACATTTAACAACAAAATAATTACTGTTCTGAAAGCAATCAGAAGAGTACAGAATCAAAAATATATGCTTTTCTGATATTGTCTTATTAACAATGATAGAAATGGCCACCAGATGTCACAAAAAAAGTCTTAACATGATGACTAAACCCTGCCATCTAGAAACGTCCTTGAAAATGTCCTTATCCTGAATGCATATTATGCCATGGTATAAAAAGCCACAAGCTTTAGACAACCTGCCTGTTACTGCTTAAATGACAGTGAACCAAGGGTGACTAGTAAAAAAAAGGAGAAATTGCATTTGAGGAAGTTGCCACAAAAGTTATGACTTTCTTTTTTATATCTTTCCAAATATACATATGTTCTCTGAGAGCTGGAATGTACTGTATCATGGAAATAATGCTTCATTGTACCAAATTTGGACCTTACTCTTTGAGGTACAAAAAGACTATCTACAGGAACATTGGAGGTGGATACTGCTGTGCTGCCTGTTTAAATTTTGTCTCAATACCCCAGAAAATTAACGCTGCAATTTAAGATTAGAGGATAAAATGTTTTTTCTAGATATAGCCATACTATTTTAAGAGCAAGGTTGAAGACGGTACAGTATAAACCCTATTCACTGAAAAAAATACTATTTGATACTTATAAGGGTTAAATATTGTGATTGGTTAAGATATTTTTGTAATCTGATATTTTTGTAATCTAATACCAGGTTTGGATCCTGGGTCTCCTTCACCCAAGGTCTCCAATCTGTAAGCAGTAGTTTGATATTCGAAAACTTAGACTTAAAACTGAGTTTGTAAGGAAAGATAAAATGTGTAAACAAGTAATAGGAGTAATAGGCAACCAACAGAATCAACAGACATGCATGCTGCTAATTGGGTGTAATTGTCTCATTTAATGAAAGGGGCGTTAATAGCAGTGTGGTGTTCAATTAGAGAGGTCACTCATTCTATTTTAAAACAGGTGTCAATTATGGCCCTTAATTGAAGAAAGAGGGCAGCAGGTGTTGGACCTGCTGGTTTTAGTTTTTGTTGAGTGATAACTGAAAACATGTAAAGAAATGCTGAAAATAAATTGCTGCTCAGCTAAAAAGACCTCAAATACATTAAAAATGACAAATAACTGAGATATATGGTAAAAAAGAAATATGTAGATCATAGAATAAGAAAAAGTTAAAGAAGCATTAACAGAATTCAAAGATCTTTAGTTGCCTGAAAACTGCAAGAATCAGAGGATACTGTATACAGGAAACCTTATAAAAGTACCATTACTCAAAATAGATGTGTTAAAAAGATTAGTTTGACAAATAGCACATGAACTTGTCTAAAGAGAAGTGGAGCAACATTCTATAGACATATGAGAACAAAATTTTTCTTATTGGGTCTAAAGGCCACAGACACAGTGAGTGAGGAGTCATAAACACTGAATTTAAGCAAAAGTACACTGTAAAGACTGTAAAACAGGGAGATGCAAGCATAATGGTTTGAATATGTTCCTCATACTTTGGAATTTTTAAGTCTGTCGCATGCCAGGCCACATGGACATGGTTGTATGTATATTGAAATACTGGAGTATGTCATGTGGCCTTATGCTATTACTACCATGTGACTTTACAGTGTGTCACTACAATTTCCCACTACTTTGTGCCTTTACAGTGTGCAGAGTTTACAGCGTGCCTATAGCATGTGCCAATACTCTGGCTCTTTACAGTGTGGCACAATCGCGTGCCTCTACAATGTGCCTCTATAGTCTGCCTCTGCTGTGTGCCTCTAATATTTGCTACTGCAGTGTGCTACTACAGTGTGCCTTTATAATATGCAACTACAGTATTCCACTACAATGTGTGTCTTTACAGTGAGCCTCTACAGTGTGACATTACAGTGTGCCTTTACAATATGCCATTACAGTGGGCCTCTATAGTGTAGCATCACAAAGCAGCTGGGCAGCATCCATAGTGCAGGACAGCCATGTATAGAGTGTGTGGTGATCAGGTCTTCGTATTTAACAACTGGAAAACTACAAGTCCATTGAGAGCATCTTGCAGGACTGCCAGTCCAATAAAAATCCATCCAGTAATTATCATAGCAACAGAGCCATGGATAAAAAGCTGACGACACCTCCAGGAATTTGGAAATACCTTAAAAGAAACAAAAATTAGTAGCAGTTAGAGCTGATTTTGATTGAGTTTGATTGACACAGTGCAGCATGTGACTCCGGCATAACTGACTAGAGCAGCATAACTAAAATGGGCATATACTGCAGACTGTACTTAGTTCAGAGGGCTCCCTGGAACAGCATCATTTCAGTGCAACAACCTTTACTAATGATGAGGTGGGTGAAGTGGTGAAATGCCAGCACAGATTAATCCCAGATCAACAACCCAACGCCACAAATCCTGAGATCTACACTTTCATCTACAGGGAATTAATAAAATGCAAAATTAAATAAATGTGTTTTTATCCTTATTTTAAAGATTGATAGATATTTTGAATCACAAACAGGAACTGGAAGGCTATTTCAAATTTGAGGAGCTTTGTGGGAGAATGCTCTTTTACCAGCAGTAATTTTATTTATTGGAGCTAAAAGCTAACCAGCACCTTGAGATCTGAGCTTGCATGTTGGCTTATACAGTTGAGTCAGCTCAGTGAGATACTGGAACCTGATTGTTATCAAAAAAATTTAGTCAATGCAAAACTTGCCAGTATAAGTTTGACAGCACAGGACTTTGCACAAAATGTAATTTATGTGAAGATTTAGACATCCTGTCAGAAGTGAATTATAATAATCTAACCTTGAGGTATTAAAAAGCTTGAATTAGTGTCTCTGCATATTGGAAGGAAAGGATATTTCTTAGCTTTGAAATGTTGCAATTCTAGTAATATTGCTAATAAGATCTGAATCAATAATGACGTAGATTATTTAAAGATGAACAGGGTCTGATTAAGGGGTTATCGAGGTTTAACACAGTATTAAAAGCTTTGTTTATTTTGTCCAACTATTAGTACCTCAGTTTTATCAGAATTTAGCAGCAGGAAGTTTTTTGACATCCATTTTAATATTTTGGAGTGGAAGAGTGAAAACTAATTTCATGTTTACAAATAATTGAAGCATATATATAGGGCAAATAGGAGTGGTCTAAAAACCCTTGCAGAACACTATATTTAACTTTAAGATCAGAACATTGATTGTTAACACAGGTGAACTTCTATGATTACACTGGGCCTCTATAGTGTTCCTCCACATTTGCCACTACAGTGTGCATCTACGTTTTGCCACTACTGTGTGCCTCTACGTTGTGCCCCTACCATCTGCAATTACAGTATGTCTTTACAGCATGCCTCCAGATTGTGCCCCTATAGCCTGCCTCTACCGTGTGCCACTACACTGTGCCCCTACAGTGTGCCTCTACAATTTGCCTCTATAGTGTGCCCCTACAGTGTCCCTCTACATTTTGCCACTACAGTGTGCAATTAGAGTGTGTTTTTACATTATGCCTCCAGAGTGTGCCCGTACAGAGTGCAACCACAATTTGTATCTACAGTGTGCATCTACACAGTGTGCCACTATACCATTATAATTGCGTCAGTTTGCCTTATTCAGGCTTTATGATTGTTAATGTGTAGCAGTAACAAGCAGTCAAGCAATTCTTTGCTCAGTGACAAAACAGCAATAGCACATCAATCAAAAATGGAAGTTTCATAAAAAATAATTTACAACCATTAATTTTAATTCTGTTTAAACTCTGTTTAAACTTACAAATTACTGATTTGTAAATAATACATAATAAATATATTGAAAAAAAAACTTTGACATAATAAAAAATATGTCAAAAAGTTCCCTATCCCCATCCAGGGGAGAACATTTTGGGTGTTGGGCACACACTCACACAGACACACACACAAACACACTCTATATAGAGCAATATGAAGCATTCAATTTACCTTGATCCATGTTTTTGGACTTTGGGAGGAAACTGGAGGAAACCCATGTGGACAGAGGGAGAACATGGAAACTCCACCCAGATTGGGATACGAACTGGGAATCCCCAGCGCTGTGAGACGAACGCTGTAATCACTAAGTCACCCAATGTTAAATATAGTGTTGTTAGAACACGACAGTCCTCAAATATTTATTATTTGTCATCTTTATCACATTTCTTATGGAGTCGAAATTTGACTTGTTTTAAAAGCACTGCCTTTTTAAAATGTGTAGTCAGTGTTGATCATAAGTCTTGCCATTGTGCAGGTACATATGTATGAAGCTTCTAAAGGGATATAATTGATTTTTTAATAATACTTTGTAATGTTGTGTACATGACATACTAAGTGATGCACATGATATAATGTGGTGCAGAAGACAAACTATGCGGTGTACACCAGATACTATGTCCTGCCCACAATATTTGCTATGTATCGCATTGACTTTTACAACATTTGCTATGTACACATTGTCTTTTACTAAAGCTGAACAGCAACTATTTGCTGTTTATGTAGTCTATTATAGATGAATAACAATCTCTAATGATTGGAATGTCTTCTCCATAAGCATCTGGGGATTTTTATTTACCTCCCAAACCTGCTTAGCACTGGAATTAAGCATGAAAAATTGACATAGGATTTATATATACCTCAAGAAAACAGCTCAGAGTTCAGTTAAAAAGGGTTTTAATCTAGAAAGCACTGGGGAAACAAAACACACACTAACAAAACAGGAATAATGCTTGAACAGGAAAGTAAAGGTTAGGCGGGATTAAATAGAAGAAGATAGAAGACAAAAGATTAACAAGATTGCTGTGGTAATGATGGTTTTAGGCACAATGATAAAAAATTACCAAATCAGATATGTAGAACACTGAACCACTGTGGAATCAATTCCCACATTAATAGATTTTCCAGACGAGCCTAAATGTAAAGCTATAGAGAAAGCCAATGGTTAACCACTATGTTGTACACTTTACTTTATCTTGGAAATCCACCATTTTTGATTAAAGAATATTTCAAGTTTTGGAAGTGCATCACTTATTAGTATATTTGCATTTTACATTCATATATATATATATATATATATATATATATATATATATATATATATATATATATATATATATAGTCCAAAAACTTGGATCAAGGTCAATTGAATTCTCTAAATTACCCCATATAGAGTGTGTTTGTGTGAGTGAGTGTGTGCCCAGTGATAGATTGGCACCCTGTCCTGGGTGTATCTGCCCAGCGCCCGAAACGTTCTCCCCCCGCAACCCTAGTAGAGGCTAAAGCAGAAGATGATGGATGGATGGATGGATATATATAAATAGAGAGGGAGAGAGAGCAAGAATAATTTATCTTAATAGATTTTCTCAAAACAATGTAGTTAGAAACCTGTTACAGTTCTAGGTCCAAAATGTTTGGCCATCCCAACCACATATGCAGATAAAATACATAAATACAATAAATATTAAATATTGAAAGCAGTATTTTAAGAATCAAATAAAATTATAATAATTTTGCATAGATGTAAAAATAAAATTTCATTTATTTTCCAATAAATTCCCAAAAGTAAAAATACTAAAGTAAAATATTGTTATATTTTAAGTCATCATTTAAAGGAAATTTGCCTTTAGATGCCACTACACTATTTAGAGCCTACTGATACTTCTGGTTTTGCTTACTTCAATAGAATGTCATTGATTAGGAGTTGATTGCAAACCAGGTCTCATTCGTAAACATCTGGAAATCTTTTCTAAATTTGCAGAGATTCCAATAGACAAGCACCAAACACAAGTTATGTGGTATGGTAACAAAATTTGTTTTAAAATATTAAACATGGGCGGCATGGTGGCTTTGTTACACTCGCCTACCTAGGATTAAAGCGACTGCGCATAAGAAGCGCAAAGCCGCCACACTTTAACGCGCTGAAGGGAGGCACGCAGGCACGCAGGTAGCAGAATCTCAAGTTTATTTAAAGGTGTGGAGACTATCAATGAATGTTAATTAACTCAAACAGGCACAGGACAAAACAGAACAAAAGAACAGGTGCCCTAGGCACCTGTTACAGTACCCCCGCCCCTACGGTCGCGCAACGGGGGGACGCGACCAAGAAAAAAAAAAAAAAAGTCCCGGGGGGGAAGGGGGGTCCTCCGCCCTCCTCGAGCCGGGCTTGGCAGGCGCCTACTGGTGGACGCCCCCTGCAGGGGAGGCATGACGAACGCCCTCTGGCTATGCAGTTCGGTGGGCGCCCTCTGCGGACGAGGTGTTGGATGCGCCCTTTGGCTGTGCAGTTTGGTGGCGGATCAGGAGGGAACCACAGTCTTTGGCTGCGCGGTCCGGCGGACGCCCTCGACGGTTGTGGAGTGAGCCACGCCATGTAGCTGCGTGGTCTGGTGGACGGCACTGGTGCTCGGGCCGGACGGCGCGCGGCCCCTGGTGCTCGGGCGGCGCAGGGATCACGACAGTTGTGCATTCTTGTGGGTCTGTGGCAGGAACGCATGCTGGCTGGGCGGTGTGCGGCCCCTGGACAATGGGCTGGGCGGCGTGCGGCCCCTGGACATCGGGCTGGGCGGCGTGCGGCCCCTGGACATCGGGCTGGCAGGCGTGCGGCTGGACAATGGGCACGCACGCTGGGCACGCACGCTGGCTGGACCTCGGTGGGCACGCACGCTGGGTGGACCTCGGCGGGCACGCACGCTGGGTGGACCTCGGCTGGCACGCACGCGGGGTGGACCTCGGCGGGCACGCACGCTGGGTGGACCTCCACCTTGGGATCGCCATCCTGCACACAGTAGAGGTACACTCCCACCGCTACACCAAATCGCAAATACGCAATCGCTATATCCGACTGGACTGGATTCACCCCATTGACGCCACACTCCTCCACATTAACAGACACTAGCAGTAGCTCCAATACCGCCCCCTCGCAGCGCGACCCAGACACGGTGCGATCCGGCGCGGCCGCGTCACGTGACTGACCCGCAGCGCACGTGCCGAGCTCAGCAGCTGCGCGGCGCGCACCGCGTCTGGATCTCACGACGGGGGGCTTCACAAACTGGACTGGGGCATCAGTCCAGAACTTCTCAGAGTTCAGGAGGGTTCGAAATAAACTCATCATCGGAGTCGTACCACTCCGATATCACTGTGCCGTAAGGACGGCTCCGGGACGGCAGGCTGCGCATAGTACGGGCTGAGTACAAGGCTATACGGCCCCCGCAAAGAAAAATTTAAAAGAGGCTTACCTGGGCTCTGGACTCCCCAAATTGACTGGCACGTCGTGATGTTACACTCGCCTACCTCGGGTTAAAGCGGCTGCGCATAAGAAGCCGCTGCGCTTCAACGTGCGAGGACGAGGAATACAGGAAATATATACAAAACGGCACCCGACCACATGCACAAAACCAACCAATGAAAAGAACGAGATAATTAACTAAACTAAAGACTATCAATGAACGTTAATTAACTCCAACAGGCACGGGACAAAACTGAACAAAAGAACAGGTGCCCTAGGCACCTGTTACAGGCTTAGTGGTTAGCACATTTGCCTCTCAGCGCTAGGGATTTCCGGTTTGAATCCCAATATGGGTGGAGTTTCCATGTACTCCCCGTGTCCGCGTGGGTTTTCTCCGGGTTCTCCAGTTTCCTCCCACAGTCCAAAAACATGGATCAAGTCAATTGAATTGGCGCCCTGTCCTGGGTGTATCTGCCCAGCGCCCGAGACGTTCTCCCCTTGATGGGTATAGGGACCCCCCCCCACGACCCTATTAGAGGATACAGTGGGTTGCAAAAGTATTCATACCCCTTGAACTTTGCCATATTTTGTCACATTACAACCACAAACATAAATATATTTCACTGGAATTTAATGTGAAAGACCAACACAAAGTGGTATACAATTGTGAAGTGGAATGAAAGTTATACATGAATCAACAATTTTTTTACAAATAAAAAACTGAAAAGTGCGATGTGCAAAATTATTCAGCCCCCTTTTCCCTGAGTGCAACCAATNTATATATATATATATATATATATATATATATATATATATATATATATATATACACTATAATTTTTTTTTTAAATACTTGAGATCAAAATAAGCAAACAATTTATTTTTAAAAATAATTTAATAGCTCAACATTTGCCAATAGAACAGTTTTTCATTCATTCATTCATTCATTATCTTCCGCTTTATCCTATATTGGGGTCGCGGTGGGGTTCCCCATGCCCATCCAGGGGAGAATGTCTCGGGCGCTGGGCAGATACACCCAGGACAGGGTGCCAATCTATCGCTGGGCACACACTCACTCACACAAACACACTCTATAGGGGGCAATTTTGGAGAACGATTGACTTAATGTTTTTGGACGGTGGGAGGAAACCGGAGAACCCGAAGAAAACCCACGCGGACACGGGGAGAACATGGAAACTCCACCCAGATGGGGATTCGAACCGGGAATTCCTAGTGCTGAGATGCGAACGTGCTAACCACTAAGCCACCGTGCCGCTCAATAGAACAGTGTTCTTCAACATAAAATCTTTATTTTGCCAAAAAAAAAAAAACATTATCATAAGTAGACAACAGTAATGACAAGCTCAGAGAAAGATTACAACAAAATTTTCTGAATGATGCAACAGTCACCAAGTGTACAGGCTGTTGCCACCTTTTCATTTTTTCATTGTTTTCTGTTTTAAAAAACAGCTTTACCTGTTTTGCTTATTGACAGGGGGCATTGTCCTGAATGAAAATTAGTGGCTGATTAAGTGATGAAGAAAACACGAGTTGTTGAAGAAGTTGCAATGCTCTGCCATGTAGCTGTATGAAAGGTCCAACTCCTGCAGCCTAAAACATTCTCCAAAACTTTGCTAAGGAGCATGTTGTAAGAACAGAAGAAAAGTTGTCCAAAGTTCAATTAGGGATGAAAGCAAGTTTAAATTATTACTATTATTGTCACACTGCAAAATGTGTAAAGCCGTGCCTTGAAACTGAAAACATTGAAATGGCCACCTTAAAGTCCTGACCTAAATCTAATAGAAAACCTCTGGAAAATCCAAGGTGACAATGTTATGGCAAAGAAACCAAGAACAGTTACAGATCTGTGGAGAAGACTGTTATTTTGTAAAACAATGCTCTAGTGGCATGGTGTACCCCTTACACAAAATTCTTCAAATGTGGATCAATGTAGATTACATTATTATATTTATATATATATATATATATATATATATATATATATATATATATATATATATATATAT
>JAFMOD010000949.1:240458-268483 GCA_019802435.1 Corydoras maculifer
CTCAGGGGGGCTGAATAATTTTGCACATCGCACTTTTCAGTTTTTTATTTGTAAAAAAATAGTTGATTCATGTATAACTTTCATTCCACTTCACAATTGTATACCACTTTGTGTTGGTCTTTCACATTAAATTCCAGTGAAATATATTTATGTTTGTGGTTGTAATGTGACAAAATATGGCAAAGTTCAAGGGGTATGAATACTTTTGCAACCCACTGTAAAAGCGGAAGATAATGAATGAATGAACTTTTTTAATTTAATACCTAAAACCATTAATTAGTCATTATTATCCTGCAATTGTTCATTGTAATGTGGACAATACAGGGTTTGTGTAATTAAAACGATTTGTCATAAACAGTGTTGGATGTAATGCCTTACAAAGTAACTGTAACATGATGGGACACAATCACAACAGAAAACAGAATGGGTTTTATTCACAGTTTGCATTAAAAGCATATTATATGCAACTAGCCAGTGTCTCAGTCATCACGCCGCGCTCTTGTCGCTGCTGCAATTACTCTCCACACCAATGTCCTGGTCCAATATATAAAACCTGCACACTGATCATTACCAGAACTCTGGAAGGTGTGTTAATTACCTCTAATTAATGTCAATTGCCTTTGGTATCACCTTTTCCCTCTGTTCCTCTAAGATCCTGCCATAGTAACCCTTTGGGTCTGAGTGGGTTTCTTTACATTCTAAAACATACTATTAGTTGAATTAGTGACATAAAATTTATCAGGGGCAGCATGGTGGCTTACTGATTAGCATCTTCGCCTCTCAGCACTAGGGATTCCCGGTTCGAATCCCAATCTGGGTTGAGTTCTCCCCGTGTCTGCGTGGGTTTCCTCCTGGTTCTCCAGCTTCCTCCCACAGTCCAAAATCATGGATCAAGGTTTGTGTGTGTGTCCACAATGATAGATTGGCACCCTGTCCTGTGTGTATCTTGCCCAGCAAAACGTTCTCCCTGGATGGGCAGGGGGAACCCTCCCGCAACCCATGTAGGAAGATAATGGATGGATGGAAATTTATCAGGTGTGAGAACTTGTGTGAAAACTTTTTGAGAACTTGGTCCAGTGAACTTAATCAGTTTAAGTGGATGAGAAAAAGAATAAGTATAACTGAAAATGAAAAAAGGCTTGCAGAGTACTGCAAATAGCAGCAATGTACATAACATTGGTCAAGATAATGCAGTAAATGTAAACTGGATTTAAAAACTTAATATATATTTTTTTAATAGATTTTATTTATCCCCTGTACTTAGGTAATTTTTTAATTTTAAACTTCAAATGTGTTTGTGTCAGGCAACAGTGAACTTTTCCCCTGTGTTTCATGACAGCAGTCATCTGACCCTGCCTGGGGCAGAACGGATTTGTTCCTAAGAATTCCAAAGCAGGTATTTTGTGCTTCTTAATTGTTGCATTTCTTTCTACCTGTACTACATTCCTTCATATGTCTCTATAAATATTTCCACCATAGATAAAATAGCAAATGGAACCTTCTCAGTCAGATTTATTTTTTTAGAAAATTTAAGCTGTAAAATAAAAAAAATTGCTAGATAAACATATTTAGGAAAAACACAACAGACAAATAAAAGATTGGTTTCACCATGGGCCTTCTTCTCTTATGGTTTACTCATTCTCTCCATTACTCTCAGTCTGCTTAATGTGGTTCTGAATGCTCTCTCTTCTCATTCTCTTGCTCTTTCACTCTGTGTGTCTATGTGTGTGTGTAGGAGAGAGAGAGAGCTTCACATTTGGAATCACTTCTGGTCTGGGGCGTATTGCACTGAAACACTCTGTGCTTTTGCATCCTGGGCACAGGCTGTCCTCCTTTTCTCACCCTCCCTCTCCTTCCTTGTGCTCACTTAATCCTGCATTTACAAGCATATTTAGTGTGTCTCATACTCTTCCAATTGTGAATGTTGTATTTTATTTATTCTTGTCAATTAACAACAGAATTGTGATTGATTATGGCTTTGATGCTAATCTGTTCGACTAAACTGAATGTGTGGTTAACTAAAAAAAAAGGGGGCTCACTAAGCTACTGTATATATGTGGATGGGTCATTGTGACAGTATGGGGAAAAAGGCAGAGCCTATGGTGTTGTTCATTAGTGCACCTGACATGGATGGAATGGAGAGCTTTCATGGACCTGACAGAAGCAGGACTGCAAATTATACCAGCCAGCACATTTGTAGTTTAAATGTGATTTAAAGTATGTATGCAAAGTATTCATATACAGAATGAATAAATCCCATTCCTGTTGGGGAGAAAACCTGTCTTCGATCCTCATTCTATAACCACCGATACATTGATGCCAAAACGCAGGACAGATAAAGACACATGTGGCATAGGATGTCACCTTTGAGTTCAGGGGATGTTCTTTAGTTTCACAGAAAATGAAGAAGAGTGGGCCGGGCTGGCTAAGGTTTCAGTTGCCGTGAATGGAACGGAAGACGCCGGGGGCATTGCTCATCATGGTAAAAAATGGGGTGACGAGGAAGGCACCTGCCATTGGACTGCTGGCAACCTTCTGCTTTTGTGTGGTCATTGGCAGGAAAGGACAGAAAAGTATACGCTGAACCGACAGGAGTGGGACTTCAGGCAAACTACAACAGTCAGCACATTTGTAGTTTAAATGTGATTTTTTAATTGTGTGAATAAAGCCCGTTTCTGTTGGGGAGAAAATCTCTGATCATTCTGTGCTCATTTGTTGGCATTTGTTATTGTATTCATTTGTCTTTTTGTCTTTAATTCTTCATGCCTGTGTTCCTTCAAGTGATACCCTTTTATTAATATATAAACTCCTCTTCTTCCCCGTCTTGTCAGGTTGGCGTCATGTTGAGTTAAGCCAATTATTCGTTTAATCAAGTTGCCATTTCTTGTCTTAATGTCATAAAATACTTGTTGTTCCTTTATTCTTCACTCATTCTCTTTAATCTGCACTAAATCTTTTGCACTAATTACCAGTGGTGCAGTATGACATTCCTGGACCTTTAAACTAAAATATGATTCTTTGTAATTTTAATAGAGTTTTTTATTTTTCCACTGTTTTCTACTGTTTTCTCACCTCTCTAACTTGCTTTTCTAAAATTCTTTTCTTTTATTTTGCTGCTACATATTAAAAAATGAACTTTATCGTGACATGTATAGGATTTTATCTAAAAAGGATATGTCAATACAAGGGCTGTTTAAGCTAAGTTAGAAAGCCAAATCATATTGTATTTTAGAATATAGGAAACATTAACCAGAAGCATCACATAAGGACCAACTAGTGTACTAAGCAATAGACATTGAATAGGTTGCCCAAGAAAAACAATAGCCGGTGACAAAAACTATGAAAACAAAGAAGTAAAGGTAACAAAATTTATCGTTCAAAAAATACTATGGTTAGAACCTGAAAGAGCATAGCAAAGTGCAAAATGGGGTGCAGCCAGTGACTTTCCTCTTCTAATATTTTACAAACCTATAAGTTTGATATAAAATGTGCTATATGTTTGTGTTTCAATCTGTAAACACCAGAAAATAAAACTATTTTAACCGCTATAATTATTATCTTTTGATCCATTACATTAATATTAAGTGTAACAATTACATTAATAGTTATAATTGCCTTCTTGTAGATTAAATTCTATGCATCGCTTCATTCACCACCTGTCATACTGACATCTTATTTTATTTAAACACCCAACCATATATCCATCTATCAATTCATACATCCGCCCACCCATCCAGTCAAACACACTGTCACATTCCTCCTCAGCACCTTCTACTGGAATGTGTTTCCCTGGTTGTTTATTACTGAATCTGTTTATTCGGTTCAGCTGTGTTCACTTTAAAAAGTTTAAACAACTTAGAACTGTAAATATTGAACTGTCAATTTGTGTGATTGTTCTGATATTGTTCTTAAATTGCAAACTAGGGTGAAGATTATGGTGGAAAATAAGTATTTGGTCACCCACAAACGAGCTAGATTTCTGGCTCTCACAGACCTGTAACTGTCACGATCTCCTACTTTCCCACCTGCCACGCCCTCTTCATTTCATCACTTCCTATAAATACCCCCAAGTTCCTCTACCGCGTTGCCAGATTGTCTGACAATACCTTCGTGTATCAGTGTTTAATCCAGCGTTCCCTGTTCTGATCATCTGTGTTCTGACCTCCTGCTCCATTCCTGGTTTACGATCCTCTCGCCTCGTCCTTCGGTACCGACGCCTTGATTTCGATTCACTTTGTTTTTATTGTTCTGGGTTTTGTTTGTTTCAGCCATCGAGCCAGCTTTTCTTTCAGTTCTTTTTCGTAGTGTAAATAAAGCTCTTAACTTTAAGCTTCGTCTCGTGTGGCTGTTCGGAACATTCACATTCACCAACGCCTCATGTGTGTCACAGCACAATCTGGCCACTATGGAGCAACCGAATGAGCGCATGTCCGAAGCTAACCGCGCCGGGGCTTTGCCGGCCGAGAATCAGGAAAGACTCAACCGACATGAGAACCTTCTGATGAGTCTTTTGGAACAGAACCAGGAATTACTTTTTCAAGTGCGCGAACTTACCCGGCAAGTTACGCAGCTCTCGACTGTTCCACCGGCAGCGGCTGCATCCGCGCCTACTTCCGCTCAAGCGGCCCTGCTCAACGAATTGCTGGCTGGTTCACAGACTCATGCCAAACTATGCCGAGGATTTTTATTCCAGTGCCGATTGGTCTTCAGCCATCAACCTTAATTATTTATGCATGATTCATCCAAGATTAAATTCATCCTGAGCCAGCTGCGTGATCGCGCCCTCTTGTGGGCGGAAGCCGCTCAGATTGATCCCACTGTCGGCACTTACGATCAGTTTCTGGCCCGGTTCAGGGTTGTTTTCGACCGCACGGATTATGCTGGTGATGCGTCCACCCGTCTGCTCAGTCTACGCCAGGGAAGCCGTACTGTGGCAGAATCTGCCGTACAATTTAATACGCTGTCATCCGAGTCAGGTTGGAATGATGTTGCCCTAAAGGGGGCTTTCCGTCGTGCTTTAAACGACCGTCTTAAGGACGAGCTCGCAACACGGGACGAGCACACCAACCTGCAAGGACTTATAGACCTGGCTGTGCATATTGACAACCTCCTCCGCGAACTCTAGCGAACCCCAGGCATCAACCAAGCCTCACACCTCAACCCAGAGACCGCCAGTCATATCTCTACTGGCTCCCCTCCTGTTACTTCTCCGGCAGAACCTATGCAGATCGGGCGTTACCATCTTTCTAAGGAGGAATGCAACCGCCTGATCTGAGCAGGACTATGTCCCTACTACGACGGGAAATCATATGGAATCCATCAGATTCCGTTCTCCAGTGGTGCTTGGGTTTCCTTGGCTACAACAACACTCTCCCACATTTGCCTGGAGACATAACACCGTAACCCAGTGGAGTGAGCAATGCCATGGGAGTTGTTTGGGCGGCGCCCATAGCCACGTGTCATCTCCTGCTGCCTCAGTTCCGGCTCATATCGACCTCACTACCGTTCCCTGCGTTTATCATCACCTACAGGAAGTATTCGATAAGGAGCGCTCCAAGACCCTGCCGCCTCATCGACCATATGATTGCGCCATTGACCTGCTTCCCGGGGCTCCTCTACCTTCGACACGCCAGTATTCCCTCAGCAGACCTGAACGGGATGCTATGGAGGTTTACATCACCAAATGCCTGGCTGCGGGGCTTATCCGTCCATCCTCTTCGCCCCTTGGAGCGGGTTTCTTTTTTGTGGAAAAGAAGGACGGCACTCTAAGGCCCTGCATTGATTACTGCGGTCTCAATGCGATAACTGTTAGAAACAAGTATCCTCTTCCCCTTATCTCCAATATGTTTAAGGCCATTCATTACACCAAGGTATTTACCAAACTGGATCCGGGAGGGGGATGAATGGAAGACTGCTTTTAACACCCCCAGTGGCCACTTTGAGTACTGCGTACTTCCATTTGAACTGACTAATGCTCCTGCGGTCTTCCAAAACCTTGTCAATGATGTGCTCCGGGATTTCCTCGATCATTTTTGTCTTTGTATACCGAGATGACATTCTGATCTTCTCTGCCAATTTGGAGGAACACGTTTACCATGTGGAACAGGTCCTGAGTTGACTCTTACAGAACCGTTTATTTGTCAAGGCTGAAAAATGCATTTTTCATTCCCAGTCTGTGCCTTTCCTTGGCTTCATTTTGGAACCTGGCCAGGTCAAGCCTGACCCCGAGAAGATCCGTGCTGTCATTGATTGGCCTACACCCTCGAGTTCAAGTTATTTCAAGTTCAAGTTATTTATTTATATAGCGCTTTTTACAACAGTACATTGTCACAAAGCAGCTTTACAGAATGAAAAGCCTTTAAACCCTCAACGAGCAAGCCGAAGCGACAGTGGCAAGAAAAAACTCCCTTTTATGTTGTTATTCAAGGAAGAAACCTTGGGAGGACCAAGACTCAGTGGCGGACTCATCCTCCTTGAGTGGCCAGGCAGCAACAACAATAGTAGGACAGCCATGTAGAGACATTTAACAAATGGAAAAACGGATCGCAAACAGCTCCAAAGATTCTTAGGGTTCGCTAACTTCTACCGCTTCTGACGTGGTTACAGTCAAATCGCCACCCCACTCACCCGTCTCACTTCTGTCAAGTCTCCTTTCATATGGACATCTGCAGCCGAAGAAGCATTTCAGGAGCTCAAGAAGAGATTCACCACGGCTCCGATCCTTGTTCAACCCGACCCCTCACTTCAGTTTATTGTAGAAGTTGATGCCTCTGATACAGGCGTAGGGACGGTCCTTTCTCAGCGGACCAGGATTGATAACCAACTTCATCCTTGCGCCTTCTTCTGTCCCCCGCAGAAGTGAACTATGACATAGGGAATCGCGAGCTACTTGCGGTGAAGTTGGCGCTCAAAGAGTGGCGTCATTGGCTAGAGGGGGCTAAACATCCTTTTGTTGTATGGACGGATCATATGAACCTGGCCTACGTCCAGTCCACCAAGAGGCTTAACTCTCGCCAGGCCCAGTGGGCCCTATTCTTTTCTCGGTTTCATTTTACCCTGACATACCGCCCTGGCAGCCGTAACACCAAGCCTGACGCTCTTTCGTGTCTTTTCAACCAAGAGGAGGATAAGGCCCCCAATCGAAAGAACCGATTCTTCCCAAGGAAAAGTTGATTGCCAATGTCACTTGGAAGATTCTTAACGCCACCTGATCCTGCGCCATCTAACACTCCATCGCGTCATCTTTACATCCCAGCCTCAGCTCGCTCGGCAGTTCTCAGATGGGCTCATGACTCCAGATTCTCCGGCCATCCTTGAGTTACACGCACCTTAAGTCTCCTTGGTCGATGCTTCTGGTGGCCTACGTTGAGACGAGATGTAGAGGAATATGTCGCTGCCTGCTCGACCTGCGTCCGATGCAATGCCTCTCATCAGCCACCTTCCGGTCTCATTCAGCCTCTTCCCATAACCGGCCGTCCTTGGTCCCATATTGCATTGGACTTTGTCACGGGCCTGCCTGAATCCCATGGTAAGACTACCATACTCACCATCGCCGTTTCTCCAAGGCCGTCCATCTTGCTGCGCTGCCAAAGCTTCCAACCGCCTTGGAGACCTCTTATGTCCTCATCAACCAGGTGTTTCGAATCCATGGCATCCCTTTGGACATTGTTTCAGATCGAGGCCCCAGTTTACCTCCAGAGTCTGGCATTCTTTCTGTAAAAGTCTGGGTGCCTCCGTCAGCCTCTCTTCCGGCTTCCACCCCTAGTCAAACGGCCAGTCGGAGAGGGATAATAAAGAAGTTGAGGCCACCTTGTGACGAGTCTCAGAGCGCAATCCTAGGTCTTGGAGCACCCACCTTCCCTGGGTGGAATATGCCATAAATTCTCACCAATTTGCGGCTACTGGACGCTCCCCCTTCGAAGTTTCCCTGGGTTACCAACCTCCTTTCTTTCCTGAGCAGGAACTTGAGATAGCGGTCCCCTCATTAACTCGTCGCTTCAAAAGAATCTGGAGGCTGACCAAGATTGCTCCTCAAAAGGCTCAAAGGAGAATGGAGCGCCTGGCCAATCGCCATCGCCGTCCTGCACCCCATTACAAACCAGGACAATTAGTGTGGCTTTCTGCAAAAAACATTCCACTTCGCTCTACCTCACGCAAGTTGGCACCCCGTTTCATTGGTCCCTTCCACATTGCCAGGATCATCAGTCCCACGGCCTTCCCTCGCATATGAGGATTCACCCTACATTCCACGTCTCACAGATTAAACCCTTACGCACTTCTCCTCTTTGCCCTCCTACCAGACCCCCACCGCCCGCCCGGGTCAAGTTCAAGTTATTTATTTATATAGCGCTTTTTACAACAGTATATTGTCACAAAGCAGCTTTACAGAATGAAAAGCCTTTAAACCCCCAAAGAGCAAGCCGAAGCGACAGTGGCAAGAAAAAACTCCCTTTTCTGTTGTTATTCAAGGAAGAAACCTTGGGAGGACCAAGACTCAGTGGGGGACTCATCCTCCTTGAGCGGCCAGGCAGCAACAACAATGTAGGACAGCCATGAGAGACATTTAACAAATGGAAAAACTAAAAACTGGAAAACTATATGTGACCCCCCCCCCCCCCCCCCCCCCCCCCCCCCCCCCCCCCCCCCCCCCCCCCCCCCCCCCCCCCCCCCCCCCCCCCCCCCCCCCCCCCCCCCCCCCCCCCCCTTCGTCGGCAGAGCCATGGATGAAGATCTTCAGGAAGCCGGTCACACCTCAAAAGAAACAGACAGGGAAGGCAGTTAGAGCTAATAATAAAGCACGGCATTTAATTAATAACTAATTTATTGACACAGTGCAGCATGTGACTCCGGCATCACTGACTAGAGCAGCATAACTAAAAGAGGCAGATACTGCAGGCTCTACATAAATGAGATGGCGCCCCGGAACAGCATCCTTTCAGTGCCACCCCCCCCCCCCATTAATGATGAGGTGGGTGAAGCTGTGAAACACCAGCATACACTGATCCCAGATTACCCCTCAGCACAGCCAAGCCTGAGATCTACATCTTTGTCTACAGGGGATTATTTAAACGCAAGATTAAATAAATGTGTCTTTAATTTATTCTTAAAGATTAATAGTGATTCAGAATCACGAACGGTAACTGGAAGGCTATTCCAAAGTTGAGGAGCCTTGTGGAAGAATGCTCTTCCACCAGCAGTAATTTTATTTATTCTAGGAGCTAAGAGTAGGCCAGCACCTTGAGATCGGAGCTCACGTGTTGGCTTGTACAATTGAATCAGCTCACTCAGATACTATGGAGCCTGATTATGTAGAATTTTATATGTTATTAATAAAATTTTGTACTCAATACGAAACTTAACTGGTAGCCAGTACAAGTTTGATAACACAGGATTGATATGATCAAACTTTCTGGTTTTAGTTAAAACTCTAGCTGCAGCATTTTGCACAAGTTGTAATTTCTGTAATGATTTATTAGAACATCCTGTCAGAAGTGAATTACAATAATCTAACCTTGAGGTAATAAAAGCATGAATTAGTTTTTTTGGAGGGAGAGGATATTTCGTAGCTTTGAAATGTTACGAAGGTGAAAAAATGCAATTCTAGTAATATTGCTAATGTGCTCTGTAAAGGAGAGATCTGAATCAATAATGACACCGAGATTATTCACAGATGAACTGGGTCTAATTAAAGAGTTATCAAGGTTTAACATAGTGTTTGAGGCTTTGTTAATTTTGTCCTTGGGTCCAACTATCAGAAACTCCGCAGTAGGAAGTTTTTTGACATCCACATTTTAATAACTTGGATGCAGTCCTCGAGCTTACTGACTGAACAAGCATCATTAGGGTTAGCTGAAACATATAACTGTGTATCATCTGCATATGAGTGGAAACTGATTCCATGTTTACGAATAATTGATCCCAATGGAAGCATATAAAATGCAAATAGGAGTGGACCCAGAACTGACCCTTGTGGGACACCATATTTAACTTTGGCGAGATCAGAACATTGGTTGTTAACACAGGTGAATTGTTATCGATCTGTCAGGTAGGATTTAAACCACTGGAGTGCAGATCCTGTAATGCCCACAGTGTTTTCTTATCTATCAACTAAGATGTTATGGTCTATAGTGTCAAAGGCTGCACTAAGATCTAATAATACAAGAAAAGAGATTTGGTTATTATCAGAGGACATTAATAAGTCATTAACGACTTTAATTAAGGCTGTCTCAGTGCTATGATGAGACCTAAAACTTGACTGAAAAACTTCATGAACGTTATTAGCTAGAAGATGGCGATTCAGCTAATTAAACACAATTTTTTCTAGGATTTTAGAGACAAAAGGGAGGTCCTTAACAGTGGTCCTGCCTACACGGTCCACCGCCTTCTGGACTCCCGTTGACAGGGTCGTGGCATCCAGTACCTCGGGAGGTTTACCCTCAACTTACAATTGATTAAGGACTTTCACCGGTCATTGGGGGGGGGGGGGGTGCTGTCACAATCTCCTACTTTCCCGCCTGCCATGCCCTCTTCATTTCATCACTTCCTATAAATACCCCCAAGTTCCTCAACCGCGTTGCCAGATTGTCTGACCATACCTTCGTGTATCAGTGTCCAATCCAGCGTTCTCCTGTTCTGATCATCTGTGTTCTGACCTGCTCCATTCCTGGTTTACGATCCTCTCGCCTCGTCCTTCGGTACTGTCGCCTTGATTTTGATTCACTTTATTGTTACTGTTCTGGGTTTTCTTTGTTTTGGCCATCGAGCCAGATTTTCTTTTTCATAGTGTAAATAAAGCTCTTACCTTTACGCTTCGTCTCGTGTGGCTGTTTGGAACGTTCACATTCACCAATGCCGCATGTGCGTCACAGTAAATTATTTTTTAAGTAACCTGTATTAATGGCACCTGTTTGACTTTGTTATCTGTATGAAAGACACATGTCCACCTCCTCAAACAGCCAGACTTTAAAATCAATAATGGCCAAGACCAGGACTACAAGGTGGGACCTGATGAATGACCTACAGAGAGCTTGGACCAATTTAACAAATGCTACCATAAATGACACACTACACCAAGAGGGACTCAAATCCTGCAGTGCTAGGCCTGTCCCCCTGCCTGCTTGAGGTTTGCCAGAGGGCATATGGATGATACAGAAGAGGATTGGGAGAACATCATATGGTCAGCTGTAAGTAAAATCAAACTTAATTTGTCATGTTTGTAGGAAGAGGAATGCTGAGTTGCATCCCAAGAACACGATACCTACTGTAAAGCATGAAGGTGGAAACATCAGTCTGTGGGGCTGTTTTTCTGAAAAAGGGACAGAACGACTGATCCGAGTTAAGGAAAAAATTAACAGGGCCATGTATTGTGAGATTTAAATTAAAACCTCCTTTTTAATCAGTGAGAGTCCTAGAGGAGAACTGCTTCCAGCAATGGGCCAAAATACCAGCTAGAGTGTGTGCAAACCTGGTGAAGACTTACAGGAATTATTTGACCTTGCAGGCAAAGGCTACATTACAAAGTATTGAGTTGAACTTTTGTTATTGACCAAATAGTTATTTTCTACCATAATTTACAAATAAATTCAATTAAAATCCTACATTGTAATTTCCTGTTTTTCACCTCATTTTGTCTCTCATAGTTGAAGTGTACCTATTGTGTAAATTACAGACCTCTCTTATCTTTCAAAGTAGGATAACTTGCACAATCAGTGGCTGACTAAATACATTTTGACCTCATTGACAGATTATAACAAAATGTCATTAATACTGGATCACATGATCCAGATGACTTACAGATAAGAGGCACTTTCTGGCAATATGACTTGCATGTCATATGTAAGTAATTTCTTTATTTAATAAAACAGTAGAACACTTGAAAATAACCCATTGCTATAATGATCAAAATTATTTTACTTCGGCCTATTTGCAATCACATATTGCTTAATGCATAGATAGATTGAAAAATCTTTGTTTCCATTTGAAGGTTTACATCTTGTTACTGAAATCTATTCGTATATTATGCTATTATATGACCTAAATTCCACATTATGAACTGTTTCTTTCTGTGAATCTATTACAAACTACATTTAATATAACTATCCTTTTATATCCATGTTATAGTGAAATAGTGACTTTTCCCATAAAGCATTATTTTATTTTATCCAACTTTGCGTATTCTCACACAGACACACTCTATGTGTGTATTATATATTGAATTTATTGGTTATGTAAGTTTACCCTTCATATGTACGTGAGGCCCCAGTGCACTGTGGTTAATGGGGGTGGGGGGACAGATGCTCGGGTCTGGAATGCCAATTGCAGCCTGAAACAATTTCAGCATAGAGGGAAACGATGGAGCCAGGCGCCTCTATAAAAGCAAAATCATGTCCATGGAGTCATATTTTTTTGCCTAATTCTCCAAGATGAAACAGGTTACACATGCAAACGTATTGTACTGCAAAATAGCAAATGAGAGGAATGTAGTGTACATGTGTGTGTTTAAAAATGGCCTAATGTTCCAGTGAGGGCTTAATCCTTATGAATAGTTAATCATGGCTGGAAATCAATAATAAAAAGCAGCGTCTTTGGATTACTTTTTGTATTGTAATATAATGCATGCTGCAGTGATTAAAATTACACTGTTGGTCCTTATACGTTAGTCGATAAGTGTGGTGTGTGATAGTCGGCCTAAAACACACCAGACTCCTCCGCCCGATTTGCCTGTGTAGCTGGTGCCTTTGAAATAACAGCCCTTCTCTGCACTTCACTCAATCACCCCCCTTCCCCCCAACATGCACACACAGACACACGCACACACATAGGCGCACACACACACACACACACACACACACAAATGCGCACACACACAGAATCTCTTCTTCCCACCTTCTCAACTTGCCTCCCTCACACTCTCTCTCACTGCTCGTTCTCTCGCTTTCCTCACAGCCTCCCCTCCCGCTCCACTTCTATAATTCAAATCCTGTCAGGCCTGTTCCAGACTACTGGCGCCAGCCTCCCTCTCACTAGAAAAAACAGAGGAAAAAAAAGCAAAAGGAGGGAAAAAAAAGCTCTTTGAGGGACAAAGCCGACGAGCCGACAAATGCACACACAGACACAGAGAAACACAGAGACAGAGAGAGAGAGAGAGAGAGAGGCTTTTGGGAAACAGAATGTTTTTTCCCTTCATAGACACAGCTGTGGGTGGACTTTTCAATATTTGCCCAATATTTGCCCTTGTTTTGTTCACTTTATGCTGTCTATAACATTTTCTGTATTTATCATTTCATTTTTAATTAATTCAATTTTAATTCTTTAATTGATTAAGCTGGTCATTGCTGTAATGTAATACATTTTCTTGTTTTATTTTTTGCCTAATTCAGTAACAATACATCTGTCTTAAACAATAAAAAAGTAAAAGAAAAAAAAAAAACAAGGACAAACACCAGACAAAACAAGTTGTAAGACTATATCTAGCATTGCAGTCTTAACCATGTTAAAACTTTTTATACAATAGTTTAGAGACTGAACATGTGTATTTTATTTCTGAATGAGCAGGTCCATCATGTGACATACACATGGGCCGACGACAGGAATCCTGTGTCACTTACTCCATGGTAAAATCAGTTTTAAATTTTTGCTAAAGTTTGCTCTTCATTCATCTATACACAATGACAGATTCAAACACAATATTCACTCATTTCCTCGGACCAGAGAGCTATAAACAAAACAATGCTTATTTAGCTTATTATTAATCATATAATCAACATGTATAGTTAAGTAAAATAGAATTAAACAAATTAAATTATATTCCAAATAATTGGTATGAATCTGTTTACAATAGATTACAGTTTGTGGCACCCTAATCCAGAATGATTTAAAATAGTTTTTGCATTTTGAAATGCAAGTTGATCATTCTTGCTAAAGCTCTCAGCAATGGAATATAGGAAGTACATAAATACAGTTATTAAAGCTACAGCAGGCAGCATGGTGGTTTAGTGGTTAGCACGTTCGCCTCTCAGCACTAGGGATTCCCGGTTGGAATCTCCATCTGGGTGGAGTTTCCATGTTCTCTCCGTGTCTGCGTGGGTTTCCTCCAGGTTCTCCAGTTTCCTCACACAGTCCAAAAACATGGATCGTGTCAATTGAATTCTCAAAAATTGCCCCATATAGAGTGTGTCTGTGTGAGTGAGTGTGTGCCCAGTGATGGATTGGCGCCCTGTCCTGGGTCTATCTGCCCAGCGCCCAAGACGTTCTCCCCTGGATGGGCATGGGTAACCCCACCGCGACCCTAATAGAGGATAAAGCGGGAGATAATGAATGAATAAAGCTACAGCTGGAATGCTTAGATTTCAACTGTGCAGGCAACTTCACATATTTGATGATGTGCATTTTAGTGCATTTTACAATTTAGTTTTCAAAATAATTCTGTTTATTATGTGTGAATTTTGAAAACTACTATGTAATTAAACAACTTTGTCTAAATTACAAAGTAATTTACTAAGATTAGTTACAATAGTTTCCTACATGTATGTTAAATTAATTAGCTAATAAAACATAACTTTTTCTAAATTAAACTTTTGAAAACTGATTCAGTTTGAAAATGCTGTATCTCTGTTTTAGTGGATGGGATTAGCAAAAACTAATTAAAAAACATTGAAGCACACACCCTAGTTTGCATCTCTAATTCCTAATTGCACATAACATAATATTTCCTGATTTGTTCTCTTATTAATGTTTGCATTGCCATTTAACTGCATCAACTGCAGTGATTTTGAGTAAATCTATAGAATAGTTCTCAATATGTGTAACATGAACATGTGATATGCATTTTTACACATTTTAGTCCTTATGCAGATTGAGTAAAAGAGTTAAAACTGTC
The DNA here is from genome assembly GCA_019802435.1 of Corydoras maculifer. Lineage (NCBI taxonomy): Eukaryota > Metazoa > Chordata > Actinopteri > Siluriformes > Callichthyidae > Corydoras > Corydoras maculifer. The sequence continues at coordinate 255,337 of JAFMOD010000949.1, forward strand.
AGCACTCAGTGTGCACCTTCTGCATCCAGCAGAGGGCACAGATCTAGAGGTTCCTGAATGTGCCCTGCCACTGGTTGCAACTCTTAGCGCCTAGAAACCTGTGAGCTTATTCACTTAATTACCATCACCTGCTGCAGCCCTTATTTAAGAGGGTTTACCAGCTGGTCTTTGGTCATACTATTGTGTTTAATTATGTTAGTCAAAGGATATAACACTGTTACATTAGTGGTGCTCAGTGTCCTGTAGCTATAAAGTTAAAAATATAAAGATCTAGCTGGTATAACTTATAGCACTGGTATAATCTTAGTTCTGTTTTCTGGTTTTATTTAAAAAAAATCTTTACTTGTGTGCTATACACAGGAATTCATGCTTAAATTAAAACATCAAATCTGGTTTATACTGTTAATACAAATCTATTATTGCAATATATTTTTTCTTACATACACGCACACACATACACACACACACACACACACACACACACACACACACGTGTGTGTATATATATTTATATATATATATATATATATATATATATATATATATATATATATATATATATATATATATATTCATTCATTCATTATCTCACGCTTATCCTCTATTAGGGTCGCGGTGGGCTTCCCCATGCCCATCCAGGGGAGAACGTCTTGGGCGCTGGGCAGATAGACCCAGGACAGGGCGCCAATCCATCACTGGGCACACACTCACTCACACAGACACACTCTATATGGGGCAATTTTTGACAATTTAATTCACTTAATCCATGTTTTTGGACTGTGGGAGGAAACCGAAGAACCCGGAGGAAACCCACGCAGACACGGGGAAAACATGGAAACTCCACCCAGATGGGGATTCGTACCGGGAATCCCTAGCGCTGAGGCCTAGAGGCGAACGTGCTAACCACTAAGCCACCGTGCCGCCCATATATATATATATATATATATATATATATATATATATATATATATATATATATATATATATATATATATACAGTACAAGTTTGGACACACCTCTTTTTTGTACCACTTGTCCATGTTATCAGTTCCACTTACTGTAAATGGACTTTACAATTACAGACTGTATTGGACTGTTTGTGGACTTCTGTGCATACTGTGTTAGTCACCCTTACTCTGTTCTCTAATGGTCAGGACACAAATAGCTCTGTAGAGCAGATATTATTTGGTTGGCACATCATTCTCATTTGGCACATCATTCTCATTCCAGCATCCAACCCAAATTATACCTGCTCTGTGATGGCCTTGACCAATAGAGAACAGAGAACTAACACAAGGTAACAAAAAAACATGTACTAAACGAATAGTACAGTACAGTAATAGCGCAAAGTCAAACTGATATATGGTTCTACCAAGTAGAGGATGTATTCAATGGTTTGACTATCCATGTAATAGAATAGTGTGACACTTTTGGGTTGGATTCAAGAAAAGAATCTCTGTTTATTTCCAAGGTGCAAATCCATAACTCTGCACACAACTACACACAGACACACTGTATAGGAGCAATTTGGAGCAGCCAATTCACCTTGAATCCATGTTTTTGGACTGTGATAAGGAAACACAGAAACTGCACATTGAAAACGAGCATGGACATAGAGACTCCACCTAGATTAAGTTTCAAACCTGGATTCCCAGCGCTAATTTGCGAACGTGCTAACCAATAAGCCACTGTGCTGCCCCATCTTTTTATTATTACTTAATTTATTATTGCTAGGTAATAACATCATATGTAAGACATGATGCTCACGCATCTACAAGCTCGCATTCACCACGCCTCTCACCGGAAGGGGGGCATGGGACGTCACCTGCATTTTAATTGACGCCACTATTTAAGGTGCGCAGGTACGGAGATTCGGCGTGTTGGATCGTCGCAGTTAACACGCTACTCTGTGTTTAACACGCTACTCTGAGTTTATCTTCACCTTTGTTACTGTGTTCTAGCACTAGCCTCTGTCGAAGTCTTCATCCCGCTACGCTCTCGGAAACTCTCCTGCTGCAACCCCGCGGCTCAGTGTCCCGACGCCCCACGGATCCTGAGGCCCACTTCCTGGTTTTTCGCCCGGCAACGCGCCGGTGTTTATTTTTTCGTTTTCAGAAGTTGGATTTCGTTTTCTCTCATTTGTTGCAAAACGAAACTGCTCAATAAAGCACCGTTTTTCTCAACACGAGATTTGGCCTGATCTCTGGGCTCGGGACGGATTCATGACAGAATCCAACGCCAGCATACCACTCCAGGCACCCCCGAGGCGCTCTTGCTGGAACTGGGACATAGACTAGGCAAACTCCATCAGGAATTCCTGGGCAAGTCTACCACCATGCACGCCATTCTTTCTCACCAGGATTCCCAGGAATGCACTATGCAGTCTCTCCATATCCAAGCCCCGGCGAGCACGTCTCCTCCCGGCGCGTCTGCGCGTCTGCGCGTCTACCGAGCCTCGGATCTGGCTCTCCCCACTCCATACACCTCACCGAGCCGGAGCGATACGAGGGGTCCTCAGAGACATGCAGCACCTTCCTTTTTCAATGCGATCTTTATCTGCCTAATTGACCCCCTATGTCAGAGGTGTACAAGATTATCTTCATTATGTCCCGGTTGGTGGTCAGAGCGGGTGAGTGGGCTGCCGCACTGTGAGAATCTAAGGTGTTCGAGACCTTAGAATTATGCCCTGTTCATCGACCTTTTCAAAAACAGCTTCACTCCCACTACGGACGCCCATGCGGCGAGGTGCTGCACGACCTGCAGCAGGGAGATCGTCCTCTGTCAGAATATGTGCTGGAGTTCCGTACACTGGCGGCCCGGAGTGGGTGGAATGAACCAGCTCTGTTAATGACTTTCAGCACAGGGCTTCGGAGATCCGCAAGGACCTGGCTTGTCGTGATGCGAAGATGTCCCTCGAGGCGTTCATCACAACGGCGATCAGCCTGGACCAACTTCGTTCCGTGCGATCAGCTGTCGTTCGGAGTGACCTTCACCGCCACACGCTCGAGGAGTCGCCGATGCAAGTGGACTCACTTCGGTTATCACCCGTAGAACGAGCACGCCTTTGTAGGTCTGGTCTCTGCTTATATTGTGGCAGCGATGATCACCTTTTAGCATCCTGTGATGCCAAGCCCCGGAGGGGGGAACGCTCGGTTCGTGCTCGGTCCGAGAGTCGCTCTGTTCTTCAGGCTCCTCCTCCAGTAAGCATCCACCGAAGGGGTCATTCCACACCTTGGCGTTTGCCCGTGATAGTTTCCGTCAGAGACAGTACACATGTTTCCACGGCGCTCATCGACTAGGGGCAGAAGGGACAAGAACTTGTCATTGCGGTGGGGATTACAGTGCCGACACCTGTCCAAAGCATTACCCATCTGCGGGGTAGACAGGCAGTCCGTCAAATTAGGGGTGGTGATGCACCTCACTGAAGCTATGAGTTTACAAATTAGTGCTTTACATAATGAAGTAATCCAATTTTTTATTATTGTTTCTCCTAGCTCTCCCATCATTCTCAGCTTACCCTGGCAGCAGCGGCACGACCGGTTATCTCCTGGTCTGAGTGCGGGATTCTGCAGTGGTCAAAGTTTTGCCACTCCCACTGTTTAAACCGCACTGTCATAAAAGGTACGTGCGCTGGTAGTAACCCCTTCCATCCCAGAGTTGGTTAAACTACCCGCCGGGGTTCCCGCTAAATTTTTCCGATATGCAGGCCAGGCAATTGCCTCCGCACTGGGTGTACGATTGTGTCATCAAGCTAATTCCTGATGCTAAGCTCCCCCGAATCAGCCTGTATTTACTCGCTGTGTTGGAGAGTAAGGCCATGTGAAAGCATATAGCCGAAACCCTGGAACTTTCAGGTTTCATTCGGCCCTCTAAATCGCCCGTGGCGAAAAAGGATGGCGAACTACGTCCCTGCATTGCCTATAGGGGGCTGAACGAGGTCACGCGCTGCTATGCCTACCTGTTGCCCCTGGTACCCTCGGCACTAGAACACATAGGTCAAGCGACCATCTTTACTAAGCTAGATCTCCGTAATGCTTACAATCTGGTGCGGATTAAGGAGGGGGATGGGTGGAAGACTGCGTTTGTAACGATGGGCCATTATGAGTACCTGGTAATGCCTTTCGGACTCTCCAACGTTCCCGCCGTTTTTTTGGAGGAGTTCGTAATTGTTTGCATAGATGATATACTTATCTATTCCGTCGATCAGGACACCCACCGCCGTCATGTACCACTGTCGCTGCTTAAGGGCTGACCCAAAAAGTTAGTCTGGACACCCGAGGCAGACCGGGCTTTCGCAGGTCTTAAACACAGCTTTTCTTCGGCACCGGTATTGCCATTTCCAGATCCTGAGAAATCGTTTGTGGTGGAGGTAGATGCGTCGTCACACGGGGTCAGGGCGGTACTGTCCCAACACACTGGGAGCTGATCCCGCCCTCGACCAGTGGCCTTTTTGCCTTTGGGGATCGGGAGCTGCTAGCGGTGAAATTAACTCTGGAAGAATGGAGGCACTGGCTAATTGGTACCACCACACCGTTTTCCGTGATCACGGATCATAAAAATCTACAGTCTTTAAAAAGGGCCCGTCGTCAGGTGTGCTGGTCGCTGTTCTTTAACAGTTTAAATTTTACCATTTCGTACAGACCAGGCAGCTCCAATGCAGCTGGGGATGCGCTATCACGATTATTTGACGAGGATACACCGGACCACGATCGCCTCTGCCCCATTTTACCTCCCACTTGTTTTGTTAATGTGGTACGCTGGAATGTGGACAGGGACATTCGTAGAGCGGCACGTCACATGCGTTGTCCCACCCAATGCCACAAGGGGTTGTTGTATGTGCCCCCCCTTTCCGCAGTCGACTTATTACTTGGGCCCACACTGCGTTGTGCACCGGACACCCTGGGGTCACACGTACAGTACAGATCCTGCGCAGGAAGTATTGGTGGGAGACCCTTCATAACTCACAAATTCGTCACGTCATGTTCGATCTGCGCTGCGTGCAAGACGCCTAAATCCCTTCCCGTGGGCAAGCTGGTCCCGTTGCCCATTCCCAGGTGGCCGTGGTCTCAGTTGGCCGTGGACTTTGTAACGGATCTCCCCCCAGCGGAGGGGTTGAACACTATTTTAACCTTAAGCGATCGGTTTTTTTGGGCGGTAAAATTTATACCTCTTAAGGGCCTTCCGTCAGCGTTCTATACGTCCGAACTACTTTTTCGCTATATCTTCACTGCGTTTGGCATTCCTGAGGACATTTTGTCAGATCGCGGTCTGCGGTTTACCTCCGCGGTTTGGTGGTAATTTTTTGAAAAGTTGGGCACATCGGTGAGTCTCTCGTCAGGTTCACACCCTGAGACCAACGGGTTGTGCGAACGGTCCCACCAGGAACTGAACAAATTTCTGTGCATGTTCTGCCACAACAATCCGTCGGACTGTTCACGTTATATACCCTGGGCAGAGATCGCACAGAACTCGCTATGGCATTCGGCGACAGGCATTTCACCGTTCCAGTGCATTTTTGGTAATGTAAGACATGATGCTCTCTACAAGCTTGCGTACACCACGCCTCTCACCGGAAGGGGAGCATGGGATGTCACCTGCGTTTCAATTGACGACTCTATTTAAGGTGCGCAGGTACGGGGATTCGGTGCGTTGAATCGTCGCAGTTAGCACGCTACTCTGTGTGAGTTCATCTTCACCTTTGTCACTGTGTTCTAGCCCTCTAACCGCTCTCGCGGTTGCTCCGGAAACTTACCTGCTGCACCCCACGGCTCAGCGTCCCGACGCCCTATGGATCCTGAGGCCTACTTCCTGCGACGCGCCGGTGTTTATTTTTTCGTTTTCAGAAGTTGGATTTCGTTTTCTCTCATTTGTTGCGAAACGAAACTGCTCAATAAAGCACCGTTTTTCTCAACACAAAATTTGGCCTGATCTCTAGACTCGGAGTCCCACAGAAAGGAAACAAATGTGTTAAATTTTGGAAAAATGTACACATACCAAATATGCATTCTCCAAGTATTTCTCTTACTAGCTTTCTCTATAGTCTTATACTCAACCCACATGTAGCTACCATAACTCAGGGACATCTGACCACTGTGTGTTCTTCTTGAATGTGACACAAAGCTCTCTAGAGGCAAAATGAATACTGCTTCCCCCACCTCTACTTCACTATGGCTAAGCATGAGGATGCCACGCGTCGGCTGTGAGCTAATTGGAACATAATGGAACATTTTTAGTGGCTGAGCTAAACCCTTTGACCCAATCACCTTTTGAACCAGTTGCAAAATAGGTTGGTTCACAAAGCGAGGCAACATCACAAACACACACTTTCGGATCTGATTGAACATTTTGACAACCTATTTTCAAATACACACCAGCCTACCCCATATACCCTTCATTAACAATGGTAAACATTTATTTTATTTGTGTTATTGTCTGCACTGGCCTGTATAACATGCAAACACAAACTTACCCATGTAAACAACATGAGACAATGTATGTGACACTGCTTCAAAAACAAAAATAAAACAAATAATGTAATTAAATTCTGATGACCAGATACAATGCAGAATGTTTTGTATGTTAATAGTTTAGTGTTTAATGTTGCACGTAAATAAAGGTGCTTTACAAACATGCTTCCACTGTATTTTGTATGATGCTATAGTTCTATTCTTACTAATTATACCGATCTTTACATCAACTGAAAATTATGGTTTAGATTTTATTTTTAACTAAAGACAGGTGTGCAGCAAGCCATGTGTGAATCTAAATACGCAACCTAAATTGCAAGCTTCATGAAAAAAAAAAAATCTTGTGCTTTGTAATACTACTTGCTCTAATATTTTTTCCTGTTTGCAAAAAATATTTTAATTGGGTGTTTGATCTGAATATTACAACAAAACATACAACAAAACTTGTATGGACAAATTTTAAGGATTGACGTACATATGCATAAGTAAAAAGTAATGTTGCAAAATATTTGAAACTCTTTCAAAATATCTAAGCTACATATAGGAGACCTGCACACATTAAATATGCTCACAGAAATATTATCCTTTGCTTAGCTCAGTGTGTAAATGAATGATTTTGTGGATGTAGGAACTGACTGCTGGAGCTTATAATACCCTGTTCTGCATCTTAGATCTACTCTTTGGCACCTGTAGAATCACAGTGTTACACTCGCCTACCTAAGGATCAAAGCGGCTGCGCATTAGAAGCGCAGACCCGTCGCACTCTAACGCGCTGAAGGGAGCCAGGCACACAGGTAGCAGGGAAACGGAATTTATTAAAGGTGTAGTACACCACAAAGCAAAGGTACAACCGCGAGTGAACATAAAAGGAATCTTCGACGTGCACGGGGGACAAGGAACGAAAGAAATATATACAACCGACATCCGACCACGTGCACAAAACAAACCAATGAACAGAAAGAGATAATTAACTAAACTAAGGCGGCCAATGAAAGTAAATTAACACACACAGAACAGAATAAAAGAACAAAAGTACAGGTGCCCTAGGCACCTGTTACAGTACCCCCGCCCCTATTGTTGCGCAACGGGAGGACGCGACCAAGAGAAAAAAAAAAAATAATCCCGGGGTGGAAGGGGGGGTCCTCCGCCCTCCTCGAGCCCACTGGCTATGCAGTTTGGTGGGCGCCCTCTGCGGACGAGGTGAGGGAAACGCCCTCTGGCTGTGCAGTTCGGTGGGCGCCCTCTGTGGATAAAGCGTGGGGTGTGCCCTGTGGTTTTATGTCGAGGTGGGCGCCCTCGGCGGATCAGGAGGAAACCACGCCCTCTGGCTGCGTGGTCCGGCGGACGCCCTCGGCGGGTGCGGAGTGGGCCACGCCCTCTGGCTGCGTGGTCCGGCGGGCGGGCACGCACGCTGGGTGGACCTCGGCGGGCACGCACGCAGGGTGGTCCTCGGCAGGCACGCACGCTGGGTGGACCTCGGCGGGCACGCACGCTGGGTGGACCTCGGCGGGTACGCACGCTGGGTGGACCTCGGCGGGCACGCACGCTGGGTGGACCTCGGCGGGCACGCACGCTGGGTGGTCCTCAGCGGGCACGCACGCTGGGTGGACCTCTACCTCGGGATCGCCATCCTGCACACAGTAGAGGTACACCCCCACCGCTACACCAAAGAACAGGGCAATCGCTGTCTCGCTGTCACTGTCAGCTTTCACCCCATTAACGGCACACTCCTCCACATTAACGGACACTAGCGGTTACTCCGATACTGCCCCCTCGCAGCGCGACCCAGGCACGGCACGATCCGCACCTGTTGCAGACAGTAAAACCTAAATTTTATTACATAAGCTTTGCTAATTGTGTTTTTTTTCGGGTGATTTTTTTAGATATTAAAATTACTGTTGGTTAGTGTGAATGTAGCTGTCATTAGTGGTTTCAGTTTCTAGTTTTAGTCTTCTGCCTATTGGCACCTTGTATAGGACATGTTATTGTTTTGGAGGGGGCATGTGGTGTACCTTAATTAGTTTCATCTGGGCTATTTAAGAACCGTTGATATCGTGAGAAAGTGCTCATCAGGATCTATACCCAGTTTTCACTTGCCCCCTTCTCGAAGGACATAACTGCTGCTAAGTCCTTGTTCTTCCAATCCAAGGTAACATTTATCTCACATGCTCCCACTTTATTTAGTACTTTTAGCACTTTACTCACTCCATCTTCTCCCCCTCCCAACACCTTTCTGTCAGCTAATGTCTTTGCAACCTTCTTCACAGAGAAGATTGAGGGCATCAGCAAACTCTTTCATACCCCCCACACACATCTCACACATCCAATCAACCAACCTTCTCATCCTTTTCCTCTGTCTCAGAATCAGACATCTGCAAGATTCTTCTTACCAGCAGATTCTGTCCCATCTCATCTTCTCCAGTCCATTGCTACTTCTATCACACCAGCACTTACAAAAACATCTGCTCAACGCTCAACCCACATTTGGTTGAGAGCTACAGACCTGTATCACTTTTACCTTTCCTGTCTTTAACGGGTGGTATCTACACAGGTCTCCAGGTTTCTTACTCACAACAACCTCTTTGATCCCAATCAGTCATGTTTTAGGTGTGGTCACCAGCATTGCTTTCTGTGCTTGACTCACTTAAATCTGCCAAATCTAACCCTCAGTCCTCTCTCCTCATCTTGCTGGAGATTTTGATACAGTAAATCATCAGATTCTACTGTCCACTTTATTTGAACTACCCATCTCTGGTATGACACTTGAATGGTTTTATATCTTATTTAACAGGAAGGAACTTAATGGAATGCGGTGATTTCTAATTCTTACCAAGTACTTTCTGGTGTTCCTCAGGGCTCTGAACTTGGTCCCTTCTTATTTTCATTATACATGTCATCACTGGGCACATTCATTTATTTACATGGTTTCTCTTACCACTTTTATGCTGATATGCATTTGTCTTTTTTCCCTGATGACACCACTATCTCTGTTGGGATGAAGGCCTTTATCTTAAGTTAATGCAAAAACAAAAAGCAAAAACAGAGCTTCTCATAATCCCAGGTAAACTTTCAATCCCTCATGATCTTACCTTCCAAATTAATGGCTCCACAATCTCTTGAACCAATTCAGTCCTAACCTTGGTTTCATAATTGACTCACATCTTAAAATCGGAGCATGTCACTTAAACGGCCTGTTCCTGCTTCTGGTTCTTTCTTTACATCAAGAGTATCAGACCTTACTTGAGTGAACATGCTACTCGGCGTTTAGTTCAAGCACCCATTCTATTCTGGCTTGATTATTGTAATGCACTGGCCTCTATAACTGATTGAAAACTCTGCAGCCTTACTTGTGTTCAACCAGCCCAAGCAAACTCATGTCACTCCACTACTCTTTTCTCTCCATTGGCTCCATGTAGCTGCTTGCATTCAGTACAAGGCACTGACTCTGGCCTACAGGACAATTTCTGTATCTGTTAACTCTATATTTTCAAAATACACCTCAACTCGTTCACTTTGCTCTAGTGATGAATCTTGCCTGGTAATTCCACTTTACCTTGGTGCTAATTCTTACTTCTTAGCATTCACCACTGCAAAATAGTGGCAGTTTTCCTAACTTTGTTTATAAGGTGGAGTCACATTGCATCTTAAGGAACAACTGACAACACATCTCTTTTGACAAACAACTTAAAAAAAGGGGGTGGGGCTGACTTGTGTTGTGGCTGAGTGGTAAGCACGTTCGCCTCTCAGCCCTAGGGATTCCCGGTTCGAATCCCCATCTGGGTGGAGTTTCCATGTTCTCCCCGTGTCCGCGTGGGTTTCCTCCGGGTTCTCCGGTTTCCTCCCACAGTCCAAAAACATGGATCAAGTTAATTGAGGTCTCCAAAATTGCCCCGTATAAAGTGTGCTTGAGTGAGTGAGTGTGTGCCCAGCGATGGATTGGCGCCCTGTCCTGGGTCTATCTGCCCAGCGCCCGAGACGTTCTCCCCTGGATGGGCATGGGGAACCCCACCTCGACCCTAATAGAGGATAAAGCGGGTGATAATGAATGAATGAATGAATGAGTTTTTAAATCATGAATTTAATCATTTTCATTTTGTTATTCTGTATGGCTTTTATCAGACCATAAAAATGTGGAGTCTTGTCAAAATACACCCGCAATTTACATTTGATGGATGTAAAATCTAGCAGCAAGTGCATATGATTACTGTGCAGTGATAGCAAGCTACTGGGCATACCTTATAGTTTTCAATTAAAAGGAATGAATAAACTTTTGTACTGTGGTCAGGTTATTTAACTTCTACTGGTTTCGCAGGTAATCCAGACTTTTTTTTTCATGCAGCTACTGTCATTCTTCTGTCTGAGTTTTTTTTTTTTTAAAACCTTGCTTTTTAAAAATGCTCTCAGTTCGAATTATATATATATATATATATATATATATATATATATATATATATATATATATATATATATTCAGTGTAATTATTCTCTCCTGTAGGGACTGTAGTAGCAGTAAATAAGAGTGACTACACACCTTAGCGGGAACCTGGTAATGCCAAGCTAATACTTTTAGGCTGTTGAGTCACATATTAAAATGCCTACTTATTACTCCTAGTACATCTGCATGCAGACATCTGTTATGTTCACCCTAATATAAATATGGTGTTGTGGCTTTTGCAAAATATGCTTCTATTTGCATTAGGTACAATTAACACCAGTATACTGTGTATCATATTAGATAAGCAAGCTAATGTGACCTGTTATATTGTTTTATATATATATATATATATATATATATATATATATATATATATATATATATATATGCTATATAAAATAGTGAAAAAAAATGTGAAAAAAAAACATTTTTTTACACGATACACTTTGACGAGACATTTTTTAAAGTCATTATATATATATATATATATATATATATATATATATATATATATATATATATATATATATATATATATATATATTTATTTATTTATTTATTTTTATTTATTTATTTTTTTTTCAAACAATGTAAACCTTAAATTATTATTGTTGTTGTTATGATTACTATTACTAGTAGTAAGTGGAAAACACACAGACAGTATGAATGTAAGACCTCTGGACACGATTAATGTAAGGTTTAGTTTTTGTGCACATTTGTAAATGTATATTTGTACTGTAGTGCTTTGATCAAAGTTTACCAAATTAATCTCTTGCCCAGTTATTAGTAAATAGTGTTTTTTGATGCAGCATTGTCTGAGGGATTGAATAACACTGGTGTTCAGCTTAAGCTTGTGCCCTTGGCTGAATATCCTCCCAATTCCTTGAATAGTGTAATAATGTAATTCACTGAAGAAAGAGACATATACAAACCACTTCCTAACTTTCATTGAAGTACATTGTTTTAAACTTTTAAATTATTTTCTCATGCATGTTAAGGGATGAAGATCCTTTGTCAATTTTCCTGGATGCTGCTTTTGAAATCATATTCCACTTCTGACATCACCTGTATAAAATCACAGTTATTTAATTTTTAATTCATTACTAGCTTTAAATTTCATCCATCCCAATTGTTTTGGAATGGTTGTTTATTCATTCATTCATTCATTATCTCCCGCTTATCCTCTATTAGGGTCGCGGTGGGGTTCCCCATGCCCATCCAGGGGAGAACGTCTCGGGCGCTGGGCAGATAAACCCAGGACAGGGCGCCAATCCATCGCTGGGCACACACTCACTCACACAGACACACTCTATATGGGGCTTTATCCATGTTTTTGGACTGTGGGAGCAAACCGGAGAACCCGGAGGAAACCCACGCAAACACGGGGAGAACATGGAAACTCCACCCAGATGGGGATTCGAACCGGGAATCCCCAGCGCTGAGAGGCGAACGTGCTAACCACTAAACCACCGTGACGCCTGGTTGTTTATTAGGATCTTAAATTTGTTTCGAGTTGCTGAAGTCAGGCTGCTGCTAATGAGTAGAACTTTGTTCTAGTTGTTCTTGTTCTTAGAAGTAGTGCCTTGAGTAGAACTTGATGTGGTGATATGTTGTGTACCACGGTTTTTGCATATTCCTGATTATTTTTGTATGCTGTGATATGCTGATGCAAAAGTGGAAGCGAAGGCCATCATGTTCAGCCCTTTTGTGTGAAGACCTATTCATGTGAAGAACTGTGAGTCTTCATACACAGGTCCACGGAGCAGGGACAATGACAAAATCACTGCTCTTGCTCGATGTACTGGCTTACATTCTGTACTTCATCAGTAAGTGTTTTTAATTTAGGTAGGTGCACTCTACAAGGGAATCCTTTACTTGGTTTGACTATGGAACTGTCGGTTGGATATTTTGGTTGGTGTAAAATTCTCAGTAAAGCAGTGACACTAAAGTGTCACATATTTTAATTCTACTTGAATAACTCATGGCGGCACGGTGGCTTAGTGGTAAGCACGTTCGCCTCTCAGCGCTGGGGATTCCCGGTTCGAATCCCCATCTGGGTGGAGTTTCCATGTTCTCCCCGTGTCTGCGTGGGTTTCCTCCGGGTTCTCCGGTTTCCTCCCACAGTCCAAAAACATGGATCAAGTTAATTGAGTTCTCAAAATTGCCCTGTTTAGAGTGTGTCTGTGTGAGCGAGTGTGTGCCCAGCGATGGATTGGCGCCCTGTCCTGGGTCTATCTGCCCAGCG
>JAFMOD010000949.1:311311-343295 GCA_019802435.1 Corydoras maculifer
TATATATATATATATATATATAGTGCTCCTCCATACACCTATACTTTACTGTGCATGGCTATTGACACATCACGCTGAAGTTTCTTTTTCCTTTTTTTTTGGATCAAACTGGCTGACCTGTACTTAAGTGTGGGTGAGCATTGTGCTCCCTACAATCCTGGGTGGCATTAGGTGACAGTGTTTCACTCTCCACTCCACACTTGGCTGCACTCAATTCATAATCTCATAATCATAGTGCCCAAATTGCACTGCATTTCAAAATGTAGTAAACAAACCGTGCAATCTGAACTTTATACACATTTACGCATACACTTTTGCTTTCTCTGCTGTTCGGAAATTACTTTCATTTATTTATTTTAATGATGAGTGTCTGTCGTTACTGTTACTTAATCTATCTATATATATTTAAAAAAAAAACATTAACATGTATCAAAGTTTATGGCTAACTTGGCTAAATAGACAGGCTATTGGCTCACATGGGTAGTGCATATAGCCAAAAATAGCAGTAGAAGTAGCTGGCAAAAAAGGTCACATAAATTTTGACCTTAATGTACTCATTTATATTGTATGGGGATTCTTATCTATTTTAGACCCGCATATAAAGACCCAAACAGCCATTTAAATCAGATCTGTGTCAGTTTGGTGTAACAGTGTGGATTTAGATTTAAACGTAAAAGTGATTATTGGCGATGCATGGGGAGGTGTAAACAGGCACGTGTGGCATGTTGTCAGTGGGGCGGGTGTGGAAACATATCCCAGATGATAAAGATGCCAGTAACCATGGGGTGTCGTCACAAATGTAAGATTAAACAGAGCATGTCGTTGCTTACTTTAGTTGTTGTCTGAGCCAAGCTGATCAGAACTACTATGTGACCTGCCGAGAGCTGCTGCCGGTAGTAGCTGGACAGAGTTATTTCCGCCCGTATCTGTATGTATACTAATTTCATGCTGTGACCACGCGTTGTTAAGCTGATGATGTTTAAACAATCAGAGGGTCAGCTAGCAGGTGGATTGCTAGGCTCCTGGAGTACAACTTTTTGATTGAGCACTGTGCGTGGCAATGACACAGCAATGGTGATGCTCTGTCATGTCGCTCATGTTCTGATAATGACTGTTGCTACTGCCACACTCTGAAGGCCACTGTGATCACTGTGCGCTGCCGTCAACATGAACGATTAGACCACAAGCCAGTTGAATCAATTGTCCCCAGAAGATTTCAAGCGTGCTCATGCCAGCGATCCAGAACTCACTTGGGCTGTGGAAGTGCTGCGATCATCCCGTCAACCAGACTGACAAGCTGTGGTGCCACTTGTTCAAGTGACAAACGTGCCTACACTTCAAAAGCCTTAAACTCAACAATAGTGTGTTATGCTGAGTGTGTGTAGATCCAGCTCTGGGAAACCTTGAAGCACCTCAAAAGGCCTTCTACTAGTAGAGAAATAAACGGAAGATAATGAGATAAAATTAGATGAATTGCTTTGATGTAAGATGCAAACACACCTTTATCTCCTTATTTAAATTAATATTTATTTATTATGTATATTTGAAAATTTTCAAAAATTTCACTAAAGCATATTTAAAACAGCAAAATATATAATGGTCGTTTTTTTATTATATTTAATTATTATTGTCTTTATTGCATTCTCATTCTCTGTAATAAAAAAATTGTGTATATTTACACTAAAAAAACTTCTTTCTCAGATGGTTACAGTCATATTATGACACTTATTGAGGATGTATGAGGTTGTATGTGAAAAATGTTAAAAGAGGAAACAGAGGATGGAGTATGACCAACTCAGTGTCTTATAACACCCAGATTTAGCACAGAGCCTTCATTGTGCTGCTAAACCCTCTGGTTAGAGTTAGAGCACAAATCAACAACCAACAAAGAGTCCTCTCAAAACCATATGTAGTCAGATCAGTTTGTGTGTGTGGGAGGGTGGGAGGGGGGTGGAGTTGCAGTGGGGAGGGTTTTGAGTGGGGACGTGGGAGGTCTGGTCATCTAAAAAATTGAATCTATGAAACAAAATACAAAAGCACATAAGTTTTGTCGAGAAAATATAACTGTAAAAGATAACTGTGTCAGGAGCATAGCCACGCTAAGGGTGAAGGCAGAGTCAATAAAAGCATTTTAGTTACAGGTAATTAGTGCCCAGCAATGATCAGTGTGCTGCATTTATATGAGAGGAAAATGATTGGTAGCAACAGGAATGCTGCAGTCTGACACATTAATATACTGAATAAATCCTGTTCCCAAGCTCAAGGAATCCAATCTTCCGTCAAGCCATTTCACCTTGTCACAATGACTCATAAAATAATAAAATGGTCATTTCACAAACATAGCTTACAGATAAATGGTAAATAATGGAGCTGTCGTGGCTTTGCTGATGAACATGTGCAGCCGGATATATAAGCTGGAATATAAAAAATTAAAACAAAGTGTAAATTAAGGACTCTAACTAAACTGGGGGGTGTTCCATGAAGGGAGCTTATACAAGCATTAAAAGAGTAAGCCTCACCTGAGTTAGCCAAACAAAAAGTTTGAAATCCAGATGCAAACTGTTCTCACTAAGTCAGGGCAGGCTTGTGTAATTGACGATCCTGCACGTGCACATGGAATTCAAACAGCCCCAGTAATCCATCCATCTTCCACTTTATCCTCTACTAGGGTTTGGGGGGGGGGTTTCCCCATGCCCATCCAGGGGAGAACTTTTCGGGCGCTGGGCAAATACACCCAGGACAGGGCACCAATCTACCATTGGGCAAACACTCACTCACACAGACAAACTCTATATGGAGTAATTTGGAGAATTCAATTGATATTAATCCATGTTTTTGGACTGTAAGAGGAAAGAACCTTAAAAAAATTACTTTTTTTTTCTCCTGATGAATAGTAGTTACTTATACATCTTAAATGAATCTATAACATCTATAATGAATATAAAGACATAATTAGGAGAGAAAGCAACATGTATTGTATCAATAAATTAATAAAACATTATTAATTTAAAAGTTTATTAAGTTTTAAAAGTATTTAAAGTGGGGTGACACGGTGGCTTAGTGGTTAGCCTGTTCGCCTCTCAGTGCTAGGGATTCCCGGTTTGAATCCCAATCTGGGTGGATTTTCCTCCGGGTTCTCTGGTATCCTCCCACAGTCCAAAAACATGGATATGGTCAATATGGTCAATTGAATTTTCTAAATTCTAAATTGCCCCATAGTATTTGTTTATATGTGTGTCTGTGTGAGTGAGTGTGTGCTCAGCGATAGATTGGCGCCCTGTGCTGGGTGTATCTGCCAAAACGTTCTCCCCTGGATGGGCATGGAGACCCCCCTCTCCCCAGTAGAGGATCTTGGTGGATTTTCCATGTCCTCCCCATGTCTGCGTGGGTTTCCTCTGGGTTCTCCACTTTCCTCCCACAGTCCAAAAAAACATGGATCAAGGTCAAATGAATTTTACAAAATTACCAAAATTATAGAGTGTGTTTGTGTGTGTGTCTGTGTGAGTGCGTGTGTGCCCAGCGATAGATTAGCGCCCTGTCCTGGGTGTATCTGCCCTGTGTCTGAAACATTCTTCCCTAGATGGGCATGGGGAACCCCCTCCCCCCCCCCACACACACACACACCCCGCAACCGTAGTAGAGGATAAAGCGGAAGATTACTGGGACTGTTTGAATTCCATGTGCACGTGCGGGATTGTCAATGACACAAGCTTATGACTTAGTGAGAACAGTTTGCATCTGGATTTCTAACTTTTTTTCTGTTTTTAAATCTGATGTGCAGGAAAATATTAACTGTCATATTTGGAACAGTCTAAAACATTCATTCATTCATTATCTCCCGCTTATCCTCTATTAGGGTCGCGGTGGGGTTCCCCATGCCCATCCAGGGGAGAACATCTCGGGCGCTGGGCAGGACAGGGCGGCAATCCATCGCTGGGCACACACTCACTCACACAGACACACTCTATGTGGGGCAATTTTTGAGAATTCAATGAACTTGATCCATGTTTTTGGACTGTGGGAGGAAACCGGAGAACCCGGAGGAAACCCACGCAGACATGGGGAGAACATGGAAGCTCCACCCGGATGGGGATTCGAACCGGGAATCCCTAGCGCTGAGAGGCGAACGTGCTAACCACTAAGCCACCGTGCCGCTCAGTCTAAAACAATTAACATAAAAACAGTTTAATGTGGTGTGGGAAAGATTTATAAAAAATTTTTATAAAGCCTCAAATATAAATAAGTAATATATATATATATATATATATATATATATATATATATATATATATATATATATATATATATAAATAACAGCTACTTCGATTTACAAAGGGTAGGGGTCTCTTAAACTTAATCCCTGCAACAAGGATTACTGTAAACCAATACATTAAATTGTAAAGAAATTGATTAACAATGAGGTCCGCCATTTTGTGGGCAGGGTTTGGCAGGTTGCCCCACCAATAATAATGGTTTTCCCAGCATGCTGTCACACCTGCCCCCTCTTTAGCTGTCACACCGGCACTTTTCTCTAATGTGTCTGAGGGTTCAATTAATTCCACTCATTAATCCCAATCAACGGAGTTCTGATCACTTTTTCCCATTTCTTGTTTTCCTTACCCTCCCTCTTTTCTATTTTAGTCCCATCTCGGCTTCCGTTGGTTAATGGCACTTACAGATGTATCTTGCTCTCGTTCCTCCTAGGACTGACTCCTAGGACTGACTCCTAGGACTTCTACCGTCACTCTCGGCATCGCATTCATCATGGACACACCGGTTTATTTTCTGTTTTGGTTTTAGGTAGTTTTGATTTTGTAGAATTTCCTGGACGACGTCAGCGACCGTTTTCATCGAAGGTTACGCCATCCATACAGATCTGTGTGCTAACTGCCTTCATGTTTTCGGCATTTTCCTTTTGTATTTTTGTTGGGGAATAAATTTTTGTTACTAAACTGTATGCTAAGAATCGCTCTTAGTGTTTGCTCAGTGCTTTTGTCCAGAATTGAACCAGTAACCAACACCAGGACATGGCCGTGGCAAATCCTACCAATCAGTCTTATACTTTTTGTGAGCTGGACAGTTTTCTTGGCGAACTACAGCATGAAATGCTGGAACTGTAACGGTTCCGCCAAAAACCGGTCGGAGTAGGTGGATTCGCTACTCAGAACGACGTAGTCGGGGGCGGGGATTTGTTGCCAACAATATATTTTATTTTAGCCACACACAGTTCAACAGTCCTTCGGGAACCACACATTAACAATCAAAAGTGAACAGTGGCGTCAGACGTCAGCGGGGTCGTGTTCCGATCCGCCGGTACGCACAGGGCGGAGTGTGGCTAAACAGGCAACGGGAGTAGGCAACGGGATCGGGGAACCAGGTGTGCATAATTACAGGGGCGTGAACACAAGACAAACCCACACCATGTGACCAAAACAAACCGTAACTACACACAACACGTGACCATAACAAAGCATGACATACCATAACAAACGCAAGACAGGGATTTACAAACACACGTGATCAAGAACCAGGACATAAACAAAGCATACAGGGGCGTGGAGACCAAACTGGATAAGGGGCGGAGCTACCCAGGGAGCACCACCCCTCCGTGACAGACCATAACAGGAACTGTCTAAAGCTATGGGAATACTTATGGATCGCCAGTCGCAAATTTAGCAGTGTTCAACCCAACACAGGATCTTCAAGTATTCAAGTATTTTATTTGTCATTCTACAATAAAAAGTACAGTACAGTATATGTGGAACGAGACAGCGTTTCCCAGGAACAAGGTGCTACACATAACAGCTACTACACAACAAACATTAAGTGCACGTGTGCAAACACAAGGGTCACAATAAATACAGGACGACACACAGTACAGTAAACAGTAAACATTCAGGTAATAGTATGACGTAAACCCTGAGTTTGGTTATTGTAAACGGTTAACATTAAGTGGACAGGTAACAGTGCTGGTGGCCTCCTAGTGATGTGAGCCACATGTGCCAAGAAAAAGATGTCCTTGATTTAAAAAATTCTTAAAGCGTTTGTAATTGCGGCAGTTCTTTATAATGTGCAAAGGTGTACAAAATGTGCAAAGTTGTGCATAAAGGTAAGTGCAAACATGCTAGCAGCGGATATGTTAATGCTTGGTCAAATTGTTCAAGAGTCTGATGGCTTGAGGAAAGAAATTGTTTTGCAGTCTGGAAGTGTTGGCCCGGATGCTCCGGTACCTTTTTCCAGAAGGCAGGAGTTCAAAGAGTGTGTGTGAGGGGTGAGTGTTGTCATCCACAATGCTGGTTGCCTTGCGGATGCGGTTGTGATGTAAATGTCCGTGATGGAGGGGAGAGAGACACCAATGATCTTCTCAGCCATCTTCACCACCCGCTGCAGGGACTTTTTGGTCCGATGCAGAGCAGTTCCTGAACCAGGTGGTGATGCAGCTGCTCAGTATGCTCTCGATGGTTCCCCTGTAGAATGTGGTGAGGATGGGAGGTGGGAGATGTGCCTTCCTCAGCCTTCATAGGAAGTAGAGATGCTGCTGGGCCTTCTTGGCGATGGTGCTGGGGTTGAGAGACCAAGTGAGATCCTCTGCCAGGTGAACTCCAAGGAACTTGGTGTTCTTGACGATCTCCACAGCAGAGCCGTCGATGTTTAGTGGAGAGTAATCACGCCTTGTCCTCCTGAAGCCAACAACCATCTCTTTGGTCTTGCTTAAGTTCAGAGACAGGTTGTTGGTTCTGCACCAGTCCGTAAGCAGTACTTCTTCTCTGTACGCTGTCTCGTCATTCTTGCTGATGAGACCCACCACGGTCATGTCGTCTGCGAACTTGATGATGTGGTTCCAGCTGTGCATTGCTGCGCAGTCATAAGTCAGCAGAGTGAACAGCAGTAGACTGAGCACGCAGTTCAGTGTGGTGGTGCTGGAGCTGTTTCATCCAATCTGGACTGACTGTGGTCTCTGGGTCAGAAAGTCCAAGATCCAGTTGCAGAGAGAGGTGTTGAGGCCCATTAGATTTAGTTTCCCGATCAGGTGTTGAGGGATGATTGTGTTGAATGCTGAGCTAAAGTCGATGAACAGTATTCGAACGTAAGTGTCTTTATTTTCTAGGTGGGTGAGTGCCAGGTGGTGGGTCGTGGATATGGCGTCATCCGTTGAGCTGTTTGGCCTGTATGTAAACTGCAGTGGATCCAGTGTAGGTGGCAGCAGGGTCTTGATGTGCCTCATGACAAGCCTCTCGAAGCATTTCATGATGACAGGAGTCAGTGCAGCGGGGCGGTAGTCGTTGAGGCAGGACACTGGAGACTTCTTCAGCACGGGGATGATGGTGGTAGCCTTGAGACACGTCGGCACGATGGCACAGTTCAGGGAGGTGTTAAAGATATCGCTGAAGACATCTGTCAGCTGGTCCGCACATTCCCTGAGCACTCTTCCAGGGATGTTGTCTGGTCAAGCAGCTTTTTCAGGGTTGACTCTACGTAGAGTTTTCCCCCACATCAGCTGCTGTGAAGCACAACACCTGGTCGTTGAGAAGAGGGGTGGTCTTCCTTGCGGTCGCACCGTTCTGTGTCTCAAACCGAGCGTAGAAGTCATTCAGTGCATCTGGAAGGGAGACGTCACTGTCGCAGGCAGGTTGTGTGACCTGTAGTTGTTGCTGTCCTGCCTGGATGTCCTGCCACATGCGCCGCTTGTCTCCGCTGTTCTCGAAGTGGCTGTGGATGTTCCGACCGTGTGCGCGCTTTGCCTCTCTGATGGCCCTGGACAGTTTGGCCCTCGCTGTTCTTAATGCCGCCTTGTTGTCTGCCTTAAAAGCAGAGTCTCGATCCCTCAGCAAAGCACGCACTTCTGCGGTCATCCATGGCTTCTGGTTGGGATGTGTGATGATGTTCTTGGAGACACCGTCACATTGTCTGTACACTTGCTGATGTAGTAGGTCACCGATGACGTGTACTCCTCCAGGTCGATAGTGTCGCCGTGGGTTGAAGCCTCCCTAAACATGTTCCAGTCCGTACACTCAAAGCAGTCCAGAATCTTCTGATTCTACCGGCAGGTTCCCAAGTCCACTCTTATTGTTGCATATCGCTCTGGACTACGACATGAGATCGCTGCGGAACTGTTGTACCAGGATGAGGGAATGTGGGGTGACTGATCATTTATTGGATATGTGTGTCCCAAATTTTGCGCTTCAGTGACATAACCCTGTTAGCATGGGCTTCTCGGGAAATCATTTGTTGGTCACTATATTGTGCATCTCACTGCCTACATTACCCGCTTATCCAGCCTCACGCCCAGGACCATCTTATTCCCAGTCTGCCTGATGGAGTTCCTTCTGAGTACGCTGGGTGGGGTATGGTATTTGGCACTTCTAATACATTTAACACCCCACTGTGCATCGAATTGTGCCATTGATCTCATTGAGGGAGTTAAATTACTACGTGTAAGTCCCTACCCCCTCACCTTAGCAGAAAATCAAGCCATGCATGATTATATCGCATAATCCTTCAAGAGTGGCATTATTCGATCCTCTAAGTCACCCGTGGCTTCTGGTTCCTTCTTTGAAACCAAAAAGGATTCCACTTTGAGACATTGTATTGACTATGGGGTACACAACCAGGCTACCCGTTGGATTGCTGATCACCTTCCGTTAGCATCCTCGGCTCTCGAGGGTTAAAGGGCTCCAACTTTTTACTAAGTTGGATTTATGTGTGTCTTCAATCTGGTGCGCATTCACAAGAGGAATAAGTGGAATAAGTTGACTTCTTTTGTTACCTCATCAGGTCAGTACGAGATTCTGGTAATGCCTTTTGGGCTTACTAATGACCCAGGCATTTTTCAGGCTTTTATTAATGAAGTTTTGTGGGATTTTATCGATTCATTTGTTCTTGTTTATATCGATGACATACTTATTTTTTCTCCAGATCTTGATACTCACCGGCAGCATGTGGCCACGTTACTTCTATATCTATTTAAAGGCCTTCTACAAAAATCTTCCATCAGGCTAGCATATATCTGCCAAGGGTCTACAGATGGACCCTAAGAGGGTTAGTGCTATCATGGATTGGCCCGTACCCAGTTCCATTTGTGAATTACAGTGTTTTTTGGGTTTACCAAGAATTCATTCCTTCTAGTTCTTTGGCCTCACCCCTAACTAACTTACTTGGGATAAACCTCAACAACTGGCCTAGAATTCTGAGATGGATCATGCATTTTATTTCCTTAAATCCAAATTTACTAATGCCCCTGGGTTGTAGTGGATACATCATCTAATGAAGTAGGGGTGTTTTTTGCTCAGGGGGCTGGAGGTATCTTGTTGTCGTCCGGTTGCCTTTCTGTCTCATAAATTGTCTCCTGCAGAGCGCAACTACAGCATTGGTGATAGAAAGCTGTTGGCCATAAAGATCTCCCTTAAACAGTGCCGTTATTGGCTCATGGGTGCTAAACATTTGTTTGTGGTTATCACTGACCACAAAAATCTTGAGTATCTTAAGGGAGCCAAACGTCTTAACACTCGCTAATCCAGATTAGTTATTTTTTAACAGTTTTCATTTTACCATCTCTTACTGTCCTGGCCATCATAATATTCTGGCTGTCGCCCTTTTGCGCTTACATCCTGAGTCTGGGAGGGAGCATTTTGAGTTGCCCATTCTTTCTGCTATTTGTTTTATTAATTCCATACATTGGGAGATTGACCATAAAATTGTAAGAGCATTGCAGGGGGTTCAGGCTCCTCATCACTGTCCTCCAGGTCTCTTATCTGTTCCAGTGTCTTTCCGCACTCGTTTGGTCACTTGGGTCCATACTTCTTTATGTTCTCTACATCCCGGTGTCGATCATACCATACAGCTTCGTCGACGTAAGTATTGATGGGAGACTTTAAATTCTGATGTTCAGTGTATATAATTAGTTCTTGTTCCATATATGCTATCTGCAAGACTCCTAAGATTTTGCCTGCTGGGAAACCTATGCCTCTACTGGTTCCGTCTCGTCCTTTGTCCCAAGGCCTTCGATTTTGTTACTGATCTTTCTCAGCCAAAAATAATATGGAACTGCAAGAACTGGTTGACTTCCTTCTTAGTTGTGAATCTGCAATGTCTCAAATTGAAGATCTCGAAGTGCTTAACAATTGCAGCGAGAACAGAAAGATACTTACTAAACTTCCAGATTGGTTGATCTTGGGATGGAAATGGAAAGTCATAGAAATACAAGAACAGGGTCGAAAATTTCTAAGCTTCAGCCAGTTTGTCCAACACGTTAAGCCAAAATCGTTTGTAACCCAATGGCATCTTTCCACACACCAAATCCATGTGAAGGAAAGAAGATTAAGGGTATAAGTAATAGAAGTCCAGGAGCAAATGCTTTAATAATGAATTCAAATGAGAATTCCAATGTCAAAGACTGTGTCTTCTGTGAGAAGGCAGGACACAGTTTACCAGATTGCCATAAGTTTATGAAGAAGACAGTCACATAAAGAATCAAGTTTGTCCAGGAGAAAAGGTTGTCCTTTGGTTGCTTAAAATGGGTTCATCGTTCCAAGAACTGCGGTGAAAGGAATATCTGCAAGACCTGCGAGAAAGTTCATCCAACTAGCCTTCATGATAATCGTGCTAAAGAAGAACGTAAGCAAGAAAAAACGCAAGTAGTAAAGGCTGATGGAGCAAAACACAAAGACAAGCCAAAGGATGAAAGGCCAGAACAACCACAAGATCAACCAAGTACATCTACAAGTACATGTGAAGCCATAGTAAATAAGGTCATCCAGAGTGGCAGCCACACCCATACATCTACAATAATTCCGGTGTGGGTTTCTGCTGCGGCTGAGCAAAATCGTGAAGTTCTTGTGTACGCACTTCTGGATACACAGAGTGATACAACATTTATACTTGAGGAGACTGCAAGAGCACTCAACATAAGGAGTGAACCAGTTCAGTATTAGCACTCTATCTTCAACAAATAGCGTTGTGTCCTGCAAGAAGCTGACCGATTTACAAGTAAGAGGGTTCTATTCAAACGAGATAATGCCACTTCCTGTGACTTATTGCAGATAAATTATACCGGCAAATAGAAATCATATTCCTACAACGAAGACAGCAAGGTTATGGACTCATATGGAACATATTGAAGATGAGATTGCTCCTTAGCAAAGCTGTGAAGTTGGCCTTTTACTAGGCAGCAAATGTCCTCAGGCTTTACTACGAAAACGAATAGTGTCTGGTGAAAGAAACCAACCCTTTGCACAGCAAACGGATCTGGGATGGATTGTGATAGGCTGTGGTAATCCATGTCTCAACTATGGAGATGGTATGGGAGTAAGCCACCAAGTGGTAGTGAAGAAAGTGGTACCAGATCTGCAGTCTTCCTCAAATCTTACAAGTGAAGTGTATTATGTCTACAGAACACAGATCAAGGAAATCATTACTCCTGTAGATGTCACCAAGGCTCTGGAATTTGATTTTGTTGGAAGAGCTTCTGAAGCTAATCATGTTTCTCAAGAAAATAACAGATTTCTAAAGAAGCTGAAAGAAAGCATCACACTCAATAGTGAGGGTCATTATGAAATGCCGCTGCCATTCAAGGAAGACAGGCCCCAGCTACCTATTAATAATGTGTGTGCCATCCATCGTCTTAAGTGTCTTGAAAGAAAGCTAAAGAGAAATGAGCAATACAAGAAAGACTACAAGGCCTTCATGAACGATATCATTCTTCCTGGAGACGCAGAAAAGGTCCCAATGGAAGACATCAAAAAACTCCAGCGTGGCACATTCCGCATCATGGAGTCTATCATCCAAAGAAGCCAGGAAAAATACGCGTCGTCTTTGACTGTTCTGCCAAGTTCCAAGGAGCCTCTCTGAATGATCATCTTTTAACCGGTCCAGATCTAACGAATACCTTGGTGGTAGTTTTGTTTCGCTTCCGAAGAGGTCCGATTGCAATCATGTGTGACATAGAGCGCATGTTGAACCAGTTCCATATGAAAACAGAAGACCAAGAATATCTTCGATTCCTTTGGTGGGAGAATGGGAATCTTGAAGTTCAACCTTCCACCTATCGAATGAAGGTCCATTTGTTTGGTGCAGCCTTATTACCTGGGTGTGCCAACTATGGACTCAAGCATATCGCCGTGGAAGGACGGGGACGCTTTAGTGATGAGTTTCGGTTTAGAGTGGTTATCAGGGAGAAACCACTTAACCTTAGAGGTTCATCGGGAAAGCATATCCTGCTGCAACCGTGTTGGGACAATACTTTACTTGATAATTTGCAACATCAGTGGGAACGTTGGTTCCAAGAATTTTTGGCTAATCTCTTCTGGAGTCGGTGGTAGAACCTTCAACCAAGACAGAGTCGGTTCTCCTGAACCTTCAACCAAGACAGAAGTGGATCAAGGATCGCAGAGATGCAAAGGTTAACGATATCATCCTTCTGCAAGAAGACGCTACATCTCGTAACCTGTGGAAATTGGCTCGTTGAAGTGTATCCAGGAAGAGATGGTAGAGTGAGAAAGGTGAAGTTGTGCATCAGCGATTTCAACCTGGATAAGAAGGGTAGGCATGTTTCCAAACCAATTTATTCATAAGACGGTGATATTACTAGAAGCTGAGTGAAGACCATCATCTTCATCTTCACTTTACAGTTGTAAATTCATACAAATTCATGACCAAGCTAGTAGTGTAAAATAATCTGCTTGGTATAATTTCATTTCATGATTTAAAATAATATATTTTGGTGGGTTACACACTGCCTACTTAAGCAGTTTATATTTTAATTGGTTTATGTTTAATTGGTTTAAATTGGTTTAAATTAAGTATACTGTATAAAAGTATATTTTATAACATCTGATCTTTTAAGAACATTGACAAAGTTAATTTCCATGGTTACACTGCTAATTACCACGGTTACTATGTTTGTAAAAGTTCCAAAGTTAACATTAAGAGTTATTCGGAAGCTGTAGAGCAACAAGTCGCAACGTGATAATATAGCTCTCCTGATACCTATGCAACCAATGAGTTTTGTGATTTGTTAGTATACCAATTATGTTCGCGTCAAGTTTATTACCTTTTCTAGCATTAGAGTGAATTGATATGTAATTACGGTTCTAAATTAAGATGTAAATTTGTGTAAAACCAACAAAGGATCCATCTTAAGATTAATAATTTACAATGTGAAATTGCTCATTGTATTTTTGTTTATTTGATTTATGTTACAGTTCTTACGGTTGGGTGTAAGGTTATGTACAAAGTTAAGGTGCAAACTCAAGAATAAACCTAATCAGTATTGGCAAGAATATTTGTGCTGTCGACTTTGAATCTGAGGGAGCTACACTGGCTCATTGAGTTAGCTCCCTTTGTGGAACAGGCTCCTGGTGATTAAGCAGCTGTATCAATCACAATAACACCTGTCCACCCTATTCAAGCAAAATGAGCCCCACCCATGGAGTTTGTTGCTCAGACATTGAAGCAGTGGGGAGCGGGTGCAGCTCCGGACCTCTGGGTTCACAGACAGGGAAGGACCTGACCCCCCAGCACTGTACATCAGGGGACTGACTGACAGCACCTAGCTGCCAGTGGACCCCCATGGTAAATAAACACGGCAACGGCCTCTTCCAATAGATGACCAGCACGGTTAAGAGGAAAAAAAAGCTCAAGGCATGAAATGCAAAGCATGGCCAGAAACCAAATAGAAAAGCATGCAGCCGCTGATGCCAAGCTGGAGACATGTGCTGAAACTGTGAGTTTAAATGCTTACCACCACCTAATATGTACCTTTCTGAAAATTTCACTTTGTTTTAGCTTCTAAAAATGTAATATTGAAGCAACATATTTAGTTTTTCAACAAATTCAAGTAAATTGACAGAAAAGCTCAAAGTCGCTACGGAAATTCCAGAAAGTCACCACCTGTCATAAGTGGTGAAAAACATTGAATAACACATCAAACTCCAGCTATATATAAATTTACCTGGGCTGGTTGTTTAGATTCAGAAGATATTTTTCAAATAGTAGGAAAAGGACGAATCTGTAGTGAATGGGTGGAAGACTATCCTTGAAACAACATTAAGAAGTTTAGATTTAAAACAAAGGCAGAAGAGACCAAACCAAAGAGCAGCAAAAAACCTGACCCTATCATCAGAATTGGCAATTTCCGACTGGTAATAAAAAATTGGTCTGGTTCAACTTCTTGGGCTGTTGTCCACCATCTACGTCACGTATAAGGTATATACAAACTCTGAAGACTGCAAGCATGGCTAAATCAAACTCTTTTGAGCTATATTACTTCAAGAAATTTCCAACCAGCCCCAGACCATCATACTTCCATCTCCATGTTTGACAGTTGATGTCACACACTGTGAAACCACCCTCAAGGGGGTACAGATCCAGCATGATAAACTGAACATTTTAAATTGTTATTCTTCAGTCCAAAATATAAATTATAACCCAAGGTGGACACAAATACAAACACAAAGGCGCATAAATGGTTAACATAAATGAGCTATTCAAAACTAGCTAAGTTTTGCGTTCAGAGACTTTAGTCTTAGAATTTAACTTTAGTGTCTGGAAACTTCCAGTCACAGTGGCACACAAGGCTAATGTTTACTGTCAAAATTTTTTTTTCATTCTCTCTATTCATTGTTTTATCAGCTATTAAATAGATTACTAAGCGTTGTTGTGAGATTTTATTGTCAGGAACTTGAAAAGTATCCAAGTGCAAGTAATTAGAACAGGGAACGGACAATGATGTGGTCAAAGCAAATAAATCAGTCATACAAGCAAGGTAAAAAAATATCCAAAAATTGTAGAATCAAAAGGCAGTCCACAGGGCAGGTAAAACAAAAAAAAAGTCTAGACAAAAAGTCTAGATGAGGCAGACACATTGGTACTGGAATACTATGCAAGGTGTAAGTGAAACTGAAAGGCACATATAACAAAGCTGATTAAAATGGAAATGAAGATTGGGTGGAAGTCATTAGGGTTGACCTGGATAGGTGGTGCTCTCGTGTCAAAAATGGGGTTACTGACAGTACCCCTCCTCGAGCGAGTGGCTCTTTCTCCAGATTGGAGAATTCCATTGACCTTTATCCATGTTTTAGGACTGTGGGAGGAAACCTGAGAACCTGGAGGAAACCCACGCGGACATGGGGAGAACATGTTAACTCCATCCAGATTGGGATTCAAACCGGGAATCTCTAGGGCTGAGAGGCGAACGTGCTAACCACTAAGCCACTGTGCCGCCCTTGTACATTGTATTGATAATAATAATTAATAGCAGCAAGATGCAAAAAACACAAAATCAATAATTTTTCTTTGTGCATTGGAAAGCTTGAGATATTATAAGGACTCAGGCTCAATGGCATTTAAAAAACTAGAAAAATATTTTTTATTTGCTTTTGATGATAAACACTTCAGTATTTATTAATAAACAGACATAAATACAAAACATGACATTCTAGGAAAAATGTGAAGCAGTACAGAGTATTTTTTTTATTTGGCTCAGGCAAAATGGATACCTTTCTATGTTTAGTATCATTAAAAGTTTAGCTTGTCAAATTTCATGCAATAAAACCTTTTCCAGAATAAAGACAATTGCTGAGACAAAATGTAAAGACTTGATCTGGCACAAAAAAAATAAAATAAAAATAAAAGAACAGCATTACAATTCTTTATTTTTTCAATTCAGGCCATACAAACAGCATTGTTGAATCATTGGCATTTGACTTGCCTATGAATGGTGCCTGTAATTCACAGCTGTGATCTTATTTGCGATACCTCACTACCTTCCAATTTCTACATACGGTACAAGACTAAATATTATGATTATAAAGTGCCCTTTAGCATCTGATTCTCTATGCATAGCATGTGATGAGTGTTTTAATTTCTTCTATTTTCATTAATTCATGTGCTTTTAATTGCGCTTTATATAATCTAGCAGCACAGTGGTGCAGTGGAGTCGAGTGCATCGTCGTTGTACAGCAGTTCTGGATTTCATACCATGAGGTTCTTTATTTGTAAAGTTTTCTCATCTTGTCTGTATGGAATTTTGGTAGGTGACCTGGAGATATGAAATTGCCCCCCTCTGTTTTAAGATTGTATAACATCCTATCTTAGTTGTTTTCCTGGCTTTGAACCTGTTAGCACTGGGATAGGCTCCACCAACTCCCGTGACCCTATGAATAGATTTTTTTCCCCTTTATATGTGTTTTTATCTTTTACACTACCCTCAGTTTCTCACAAGCCTCCTTTATTTCTCTGTCACTGGTACAAGGAGGAGAGAACTGCCGCAGGACTGCAGTTCTCAGTAAAACCACATTCTATTTCTGCCACTTCCTCTTCCTCCTCCTGCCGTTGCTATGGTGATGGTGTGAACCCACAAAGGCTGCTCTTTTTATTTTTTCTCTAATGCCCTGTTTTTTTTAGTTGCTGTTTTATTATTTTGTTTCACTCTAAATCACTAATTCACTAATTTTCAAGCACACATTCTTTCAATTTATTTATGCCTCCACTCCATAAGTGGACCTAATAATGTATTGTTTCCATATACATATTCAGAAATGTTGGCCGCATAAAGATCAGTTAAAAGGACATGCAGACTTTGTTGTTATTTTGTAAATGATATAACAGATTTGCTACATCCTACAACTGAGTTCTTTTAGATAAAACTTTATAAGATATAACTTTTTAGATATAACTTAGTGATTTAATAGGCAGAATGTGCAACCTGGAAATATATGGTCTGACCAAATCTTCCTGGATTCAACCCTTCTCTTGTAAACTCTTCTCTGCATCACAACTTTAACAGCATTTCATTTAGATGATAGGGATTGTCGTGTTATCATTTTTTTGAGGGATTAGAGTTTAATATTTTTAACTGTTGCCTTATAGAACTGTCCAGTTACAAACCTAGTCATAGCTTTAAGATAACAGATAATATAATGTATGTTAAATAAATGTATTTCCATTTATTCATAGAATTTTGCATTTATTGATCAGAGAATACTTTCAGCTTGACTTTAATAATCAGATGGCATTACATTGCACATATAAAAGAGAATGGCATCCCTGCACTACATTACAATACATTTGTGAACCTCATATCTAGTGCAAATGAAAATGTAGTTCTAATACAGAAAAAAAAAACATTTAGTGCTAAAAAAAATGTGGACCTCATTTTGTAATTTGATGTTTCTTTATTGAGTGTTAATAAGATAGATTTTTAAGTTTTGCGTTTTGTTGCTAACATATTATGGACAAAAAATCATTAATTTGATACGATTGGGTTTTGATTTGCTGCTGTTTAAGCTCAAAGGGCACTTGAGGTAACTTGGTCAAAAAGAATAAAGATCACAAACTGCCAGCAGCCAGAACTCTACTTCCCAGAATTCCTCAAGGAGATCAAGCCAAATACCATCATCTGCAGCAGAGTTTACTTGAGGGAAACAAACAACTGTGTCTTGTTAAACTAACATAGTCTAAACTGGTTGGTACTACCTTAATTAAGTTGTAATACTAGATACTAATACTAATTTGCTTTCAACTGTTAAAATGATTAAATACTAAAAAAAAAAAATGATGTTTCCTGCAAAGTCAATGTTTAGTGAGCAGTAACTTTGAATATTTTCTATGCTACCCTGAGATCAGTTTGATGGACCTTTTTTGTGCAATATCAGCTTTTGCTCTTCAGTCTTTTGTTGTGTTTTGCCAAAAATGTTTCACATACATCTTAGGTGGCATCATACATAATATGATGCCACCTTATTTTTTCTAGTACTTTCCCCCCTTCATTGTTGGATTGATAAGTGTTTTGTTTTGTGTACTATGTAGTATTTTTTCTTTCCACTTTTTAAATTGGTTTGTAAATCAATAATGAGCCATAGCCTTGTTGCATACACAGACCAAGTGCTAGTGCTATAACACAAGATTGATCAGAAATGCCCGTTCAGCTGAGAAGGAAAAAGCAAGAGTGTTGTGCGCTGCATTATTCCAGGAGGAGTGTTGTAGACCTGATTTTATTCCATCTTTATTGGAAATGTGAAATCTTTCCTCACTGATGTGAACAAAATAGCGCTATTGCACCATCATCAAAACTAGTCAGAGAGTAACATTGTGCTTTTTACAGCAACATTGATAACTGCACTAATACCCAACAGTGTTGTCACTTTGGATGATTCCCTATTAGTGGAAATGACAACAGAGACCAATAGAAGGACAGAAAGGAGGCTGTCAGTATGTATCCATGATGGCTGGTGTAACCAGCAGGATGCCAAAAAGTAAAGAATTTGCTGAGCAATGTCCCAAGCAAAGCAGGGAGGCACCAGCGACATGTGAACTGGTCAGTCTCATAAAAGGTATAGAGGATTGAAAAAAAAACAGCAAAGGGGTGATGACAGAGGGGAGCCAAGTCCCGGCCACTTCCCTGGACAGCATAATCCACATCTGCGACATCCGATCACCACGAGTCGTCCGCCCAAATTGGGGAAAAGAACATAGTCACAAAAAAAATAAAAAAACCAAAGCGCGGAAAGTATATTCTGGACGGCTGAGGGATAAACCCAGCCACTTCATAAGCCAACAGAATCCACTTCAAGGATAGAACAACTTGTTCTCCCCACAGCAGCTGACACTCTTGGCAGAGCATTGCCCTGAGGCTGCCCCTAGATGGGCTGATGTGACATTACCCCCTCGAAAAAAAGAGGCGCTATAGAGAAACGCACCAATGACGTCACAGCCGAGAACACGAAACATACAACGTACAGCCAACACAGTAATTTCTCAGGCTGTGGGTGAAAAATAAAAAGTGTGCTTTTTACCAAAATACCCTGGTGCAGTTCTGCAGATGTTTGGTTGGATTTTTTCTCACAATCTGTCGAAGTCATAGATTGGAATGAGTCCAGAGCTGATGGTAAAAGTAGTCTTTAATGCAGAAGACACCAGGTGAAATCAGAATTAAGAACAAGAGACAACAGGAAAATAACACATTGCATTATTGACAAACGCAAAAACACAAAACAGCCAAGTTCCAAAACCCTACACACAGAGTGTGTGATCATGGAACAAGAGACATCCAATATAACTGAATAAAAAGTAAATGAGAACTAATTAAACAATAAATATTCACAGCGGTATCAGATTACACAAATTAACAAACAATACCACCAGGACACAATAAGGGCACACAGGTAAGCCTTGTCTATGGCTAAGTCAATTTCGTAAGTCTTGTAAAAAGCATAAGTGTTGTACTCTCTCTGGGGGACATGATTTTAGTAAAAACCCCAGAACAAATGACTTCCTCCTTATACATTGCATACATTCCTTTCTCGACATCTGCCTCCATCTTCATTCTATGTTATTACTATATTTGGTCATGGCTCAAATAGACCAAATATAGTAGACTGTATCTACATAAACAAATAGATCATTAAATTTGCCCCGACAGTTTAGCTGCATTGTTGCTGCTGTACTCTATGTGCCTCCTAATGCTAATCCTAACTCGCCTATGAAGGATCTTTGTGTGAGTATTGGCAAACTGCATAACCGGATGTAGCAGGGGAATTTAATCAAAGTGATCAATAATCTGTAATTTCAAATTTTTTTTTTTTATAATATTTCCTGCACCACAAGAGAACAAAAAGACATAAAGTTCACACAAATGTGGCTGATGCATACAAAGCCACACCCCTGCCACACCTTGGATTTTCCGATCATCTTTCTTTGTTCCTGCTTCACAAATACTCTCCAGTCTTCTAGAGGATTAAGCCTACAACCAGAACTGCAAGGATCTGGATGGATGGAGTTGACTCATTCCTTCAGCACCAGTTCCAGCACACTGACAATGCTGCCTGGGCCACCACTGGCTCACACGTCCAACTGGACACGTACAGTAATGCTCTCCTGGAACACATCAACAGCTGTGTGGACAGAATGACATCACAAAAGACAATAATAACTTTCCCTTAGTAGAAGCCATGTAAGAACAGAGAGGTTTGCTCACTGCTCAAAGCCAGAGATGCTTCCTTCAGGTCTGGAGACCGGGAGGGTTACAGCTCAGCCAAAGCCAACCTGAGAAGAGGAATATCAACAATCAAACACTGCTCCAAACATTGAATTGAGATCCAATCTGACTCTTGGCGTATATGGCAGGTCATACACACCCTAAGTCACCTTGCACTGTGCCATCCACCAACGGTGTTTCACTCCTTGACAATCTTAACCACTTCTATGCTTGTTTTGACCAAAGTAACAAGGTGAAATCCTCAAAAATGTATCCTCCACCTCATTAAAACCTATTTCTACTTTTCATTTTAGTTATCTACTGCACACTGAGCAGGGTAAATGGCTGCTCAGAAGGCAGCTGGCCCTGTGTATCTGGTTGGGTGTTAAGAGCTTGTACTGAGAAAAACTGGGTGTCTTCACACACATCTTCAATGTCTCACTGGCCCAGGCAGTATCATCCATCTTTTAGTCTGCCCCTATTGTGCCAGTACCAGAGCATGCATGTGCTTCCGCTCTGAATGACTTTTACCTTGTTGCACTCATCACAATAATTTCCAAGTGCTTTGAAATACTAAGACTTGTTTTTCACCTAAATTCCTGCCTGCATGCTATGCTGGAACCACAGCAGTTCGCCCATCCTAGCAACAGATCTATGGAGGTTCCATTTTACAGCACTACACTTTGTACTGATCCATCTGAAATGTCAGAACTCATATGAGAGAATGCTGTTTATTGATTTCTGTGATCTTTCTGTAATCCCATCCATGCTTATATCAAACCTCAACCATCTGGGCATAAGGACATTTCTCTGCATTTCACTGGATTTCCGACTTTCTGACCAACAGATCCCAGTCTGTTAAGGCAACATCTTTTCATCATCCATCACCCTAAACACTAATGTTTCACAAGGCTGTGTTTTGAGCCCAATCATGTACTCCCTCTTCACCCATGACTGTGGTTCCATCACCATAGTCAAGTTCGTAGATGACACCATGGTGATAGTCCTGATCAAGACAATGATGAGATGGCCCACAGGACGAAGTACTGTCTTCATGGTGCCATGACATGCAACCTGGCACTAAACACCCATAAAACTAAGGAGATTATCATGGACTTGAGGAGGACTAGAAGCCAACCTCACTCCCCACCTACATCAGTGAAGCTGCAGTGGATCATCTGTCATCTTCAAGTGCCTTGCTGTCCACATCTCCAATGATCTTATCTGGTTCTTGAACTCCTCCATCCTTTTAAAAAATGTTTCTTCAATTTCTTCTGAGCCTCAAAAAAGTTCACCAGTCTTCCAGGATCCTTATTGGACGTTTTTTGCGGTACCATTGAGAGCATACTCACCAACTGCATCTCTGTATAGTACGACAATTGCTATGCTAAAGACTCAAAGCGCTCCAGTGGATGGTAAAAACGTGACAAGTTACCCACCATCAAGGACATTCATA
Organism: Corydoras maculifer; assembly: GCA_019802435.1. Classification (NCBI taxonomy): domain Eukaryota; kingdom Metazoa; phylum Chordata; class Actinopteri; order Siluriformes; family Callichthyidae; genus Corydoras; species Corydoras maculifer. Next base: position 332,740 of record JAFMOD010000949.1, read on the forward strand.
TAACACAATAATATAATTAATAGATGAGGGAAAACATCCTACTAACAACATTTATGAATTATAACAATTATGAATTTTGTATTTTCAAAAACAAATAAGTGAGTGTGGGTGGTTGCTTATTGCTACTAAAGGCTACAATAATATGCATCGTAAATGATTTATATATTTTATACCACACTTGAACAAGCCACTGCATTAATTTGAATGAATATTATTATATTAAAACAGTTAAATAAAAAACAATATTAATAAAATATGACCAAGAAACACTGAATTTAGCACTCTCCATATTATTTAGGTTACTGGGTATAATACACCTGGCATGGCAGTCCATGCTTTTCCTTTGAGCAATATAGATTGTGTAGTGTGTGGGTATGTGTATGTGTGCATGTGTGTGTGTATATGTGTGGGTTTGTTTGTGTGTGTGTGTTTGTGTGTGTGTGTGTAAAGGAGGCTGTATTCAGTGAATAACTATTAAGTTAGTATATGTTATGGTTGAGTAATCATTTTGAGAGCATGAAAAAAAGAGAAAGGCAGGAGAAAACATGAGAAAGTAAGATCCATAGTGATCATGCTTGTCTCAGGTGGACACACAAGTGAGAGCACTGCATGAAAATTTTTAACTTTTTTAATTTTTTTATTTTCTTTTTTGAATTTATTACTGTCCAGCATACTTTTCTAACTTTGTTACTCTCTGGTAAATATAATTTAGGAATAATTTGTCTCCACATTAGCTCAGGAATGTCACCAGATTTACCAAAGTAGTGTTCTCTATAGTCCTTATGCCCATTGTATAAAATCTGAATGAAAATATTGCATTTTCATTATGCTGCTCATCTGCATTCAGATTTTTTATGATTTTGTTTTTGTTTCTATACTGTTTTTGATTAAAAAGCAACATTGGCTTTTTAATTATTAACTGCAATTCAATGCATTATTGTTTACACTACTTTTGCAGACCAGTGCAATTAACTAACTATTCCATTTAGAATTTCTAGAAAATTCACAAGTGTACATGTCCAAAAGCATTTACATGTTTTCTGCTTTAATAGTAAAAACTACTGGAAATATTTAATAAAGGGATATTGCAAATATTTATTAAATGACAAATAATTATGGTTATAAAAATATAATTTTGTAGTTTGTATAAGTTTGTAATGTGTGAATTCCACCAATTTAACAAACCACACTAAGCAGAAAATCAAAAATAAATGACAAAGCATAGGTGTCACAGTTCAGCGTCCCGTAGCTGGAGGAACTGAGGGAGGCGTGTTTGCAATGGTTAACACAAAAGTTTATTTTTCTTTGCGGGACAAAGCAGAAACAGAAATACCAAAACAATGTCCAGTCTCTATAATCTCCCGAGAGGCAGCGGGGAGCGCGATCCTAAGAAGAGGCAGCGAGTCAGTAGCAACATCGGTAGAGTCTCGCCAGGAGCGTACAAACACAGAGAGGCTGCGCGCAGCAGGAAGCGACAGCGTGTACGAGCAGGGTGAAACCCAAAAACTCTGCGCCGATGGATTCATTGGAGTGGCGGTCCTGAAGGACGCCCCCTTAATGGACTCACATATAGTTTTCCAGTTTTTAGTTTTTCCATTTGTTAAATGTCTCTACATAGCTGTCCTACATTGTTGTTGCTGCCTGGCCGCTCAAGGAGGATGAGTCCCCCACTGAGTCTTGGTCCTCCCAAGGTTTCTTCCTTGAATAACAACATAAAAGGGAGTTTTTTCTTGCCACTGTCGCTTCGGCTTGCTCTTTGGGGGTTTAAAGGCTTTTTATTCTGTAAAGCTGCTTTGTGACAATGTACTGTTGTAAAAAGCGCTATATAAATAAATAACTTGAACTTGAACTCCGGAACGGCGGCTTAAGAGGACGCTGCCATCAACGGGGCACACCTGCAACTAATAATCTGGAGAGGGTGATCTGTGATTACCGGTATCAGTGTCAGGTGTGGAAGTGGGCGTGTGAGGTGCGGTGCGTGCAGCAGCGGTGCGTGAACATGGAGTGGGTGTGTGTGAAGGAGAGAGAGGAACCACGGGGCGTGAACGGGAATGTGTAACAATAAGTGGATGCTAACGTAAATGTGGAAAGTCAAAGGGCCAAAGAACACAAGAAGCAGAATCAGACGTAACCTTTAACCAGGCATGTGACTGCCAGAACAAGGAATATGACAGAGGTGGTTATTAACAATTTAATCATATACTGAATGTAAATTTGAAGTGTTTTATGGACACCGAAAAATTTTAGGTGCACAGTTATAATAGCGAAGTGAGTTGTTCTTCAGAAAGTTATCAGAACATGGATGTCAAATTACGGCCCCTCTGGTAACCTTAGGACATTAAGCAGGCTTTGGTACTGCCTTATCAGAGCTGGTGGGCTCCAAACACGTGGGCCAGTTTAGGTGTGCAGGCCAGTTCAGACACGCTGGCTATTATTAAATGAATTATTTACATAGGAGAGCAGAGGTTGCAAAGGACCTTGCACTGGGACCTGCCACTCTGTGCCCTAATTGCATCCAAGTCAAGTAAAGAGGTCAAGTCAAGAGGCTTTCATTGTCATTATATCTGAGTACAAATACGTAGTGGAATGAAATTACATAGTCTAGGATGTAATTCATGAACAAGCTAAAAGACAAGAGATTTGCGACTATGATGGTGTGCAGGTGGATGTGTGCTGAATAGCAGATGTTAAGATCCCAGGGACAGAAAGGACACAGATTCAAAATGTAATGGTATCATAGTCTCTTGCTGACTGCTGAAGAAGATTTGTCACCATACAAGCATAAGGAAATAAGAGCATAAGGAACATTTTTTTGCAAAAATGCAAAAATTCCAAAAAGGGTGCTGAATGCAGTGACTTTTAATCAAGGCAAAGCTAAAGCCAATCCTGCCAATCTATATTAATTTAATTAACAACTAAAAACATAATTAAAAAAAAACTTAAGCACAAATAGCCAATAGTGAAAATGCATTACCTAAAATATAAGTACAACAAAGCCAAAGTTGTATTTTTTGTGTCAAATTTTTTTTTTTACAATGATAGAAAAAAAGCTTGATCATTTATTGCATTAATTTGATAGTTTACATTGGTGACATAATGTGGTTTACAAGACTGCAGACTGTCACAGATTCTTATTAATTTATCTTCATAAACTGTACTTTACCGTAAATCTGAGCCCTAGGAAAAGGGTTGAACTATTCAAAATATTGAATCATCCACATAAAGGAGCAGTATATTCTTATGTATGTATTTTTAGCAAAATATGCTAGCATAACATATACTGTCCCCACCAAAAATCAGGATGCATCAGACTGTCTATAGTCCTGCAGCCCACAGTTAAACAATAACATTAAAATGCATAAATATTGTGTTAATCAAAATGCAGTGAGAAATATTTTTGTTGTCCTTCATTTTGTTAAATTTGTATACTTGATATTTCCTATTCTTAAGTTTGCCTCCCCTCTCCTCTGCAGCAGAGGGCCATACTTCACAAGGTGGCATGAGTTTTTTTTTCATCTGATGGACCCTGCAGGTGCCGAAGAAGAGCTATAGCCCCCAATATCAGCAACTGTGCTGCATATCTTTTACCATTAGGAGTGTGCTGACACCCAGCAGCCTTTTCTTGCACTATAATTCAATGCAAAAACATCCATGTAACAACATTAGCGCCACAGTATACAGCAATAAAGATATTCTGTGAGTATTGTCTGCTGCATGCCTGTGTGTGCATTTTAATTAATTATAAGATTAAGGAAGTATATATATATATATATATATATATATATATATATATATATATATATATATATATATATATATGCTTGTGCATTATATACACTAAATTTTATGTAATTATCTTGAACTTGTGTACACAGTTTATTTTATTGTTGTTTTTAGTAAGTTTACTCACAAGAAATTATGTTAGGTACAACTCCTAGTTTCCATAATCATTGTTAATTTTATTGATTTAATTTCTATCCTTTTTACATATTGCTATTAATTAATTAATTAATTAATTAATATTACTATTAGTGGATCAAAAACAGCAGTGCTTCTGGCATTTTAAAACGCACTGTTCACCCAATGTACAGTCTATCAGACACATTTAACTTATTCCTCCACCATGTACGGTCCTAAAGCTCCCTTTCTGCAGAGTTCTCCTCTAATCTTCATTAATACTTCATTAATAAAACAGAATACTGCTGACTGAATGCTGGTGGATGGACATTTTAGAAGTGTCACTGAGGTGTTTAAAAACTGCTGTACAACTTTGGTTTAATCTCCTAAATGTCTTTGTGAGTGGGAAGAGGAGGCTAAGTGATGTCCCCAGCAAAGTACAGAGGTTGAGCATCCCCATCCTCATCCTAAGCAGAGCAGGAAAGGATCTGGACTTCCTCAGTAGAAGATGATAGCCGATCAATGTCTGAGTTAGAGGTAGGACATGAAGGTTCCTTGATGTGGTGTGAAGGGTGGGTTGATCCAAATACCTGCAGATACTGCTTGATTTTTACAGAGCAGTCATCTGAGGTAAATCAATTTGTTTGGCTGTTCTGTTAAGTGGACCTGGTGGAGAGTGAACTCTGGATGATTTTGCCGTGTCTGCATCTTTATTTACAATGCAAAAGTTAGACACAGGACTGTCATAGAACAGATCACTGTTAACAGGAAATGTTTTTGTGTTACTGTCACTTCGGCTTGCTCTTTGTGGGTTTAAAGGCTTATAACACTGTAAAGCTGCTTTGTATTGTAAAACGTGCTCTATTAATAAATTATTTGAACTTAAACTTGATTACTGTGTGCTGGCAACAGGAGTAAACGAAGGGCAAGTGAGCGACAGATTGTCTGGATTTGACCTCCAAGAGCGATAGAGGAGGAAAGAAAGAATGCTTGGTATGTACAACATATCCTTCAGTGTTGATGCTGCCCGGCCGCTCAAGGGGGATGAGTTCCCCACTGAGCCTTGGCCCTCCCAAAGTTTCTTCCTTAAAATAACATAACAGGGAGTTTTTTCCTGCCACTGTCACTTTGGCTTGCTCTTTGGGGATTTAAAGGTTTATAACACTGTGAAGCTGATTTGTGACAATGTACAATTGTAAAAAGCGCTCTATAAATACTATATATTACTTAAACTTGATCAACACAACTGCAGTTTATAAAAAATGGCAGAACTGACTTTATCTGCTGAGGAGATTAAGGTCATTTTGGGTGCAGGGGCCACTCCTTATTACCTTATTTTGACAGTGATGTTGCATCAGCCATATTTATATGGAGTGGTCTGCTGGGGCAGCAGTATCACTAATGCTAATACTAACACTATGAATAGACTACACAAATTAAATAGGAAGGGTAGATCTGTCCTGGCTGGCACCTGGCTGTGGGAGTAAGAGGATGCTAAATAAGTTAGCAACTCTTAGAAACAATGAATAGGCCCATGTATGAGACTCTAGCAGTACCGGGAAGCTCCATCAAGGACAGACTGCAACATCCAAAATGTAAAGGAGTTTGTCCATCCCAAATTGTTAACAAATAACACTTGTGCAATCCAGATTAAATCCAAATTTTGTATTATGCAATTTTAGGGCAATATTGATCAATTATAGAACAATTATGATGTACATAGTGTTTTATTATACGTATATATAATATATATATATCATATACATAATATTGTATTTAATTTTTAATTGTACTTGTTCTTGTGCAGTTTTATTACAATTTTAATTACATTTCCCAAAGATGCTGTTACACTCTCCTACCCAGAGATTGAAGCAGCTGCGCATAGGAAGCGCAGAGCCGTCGCGTTCTAACGCGCTGAAGGGAGCCAGGCACGCAGGTAGCAGGGAAATGGAATTTTATTAAAGGTGTAGAGACACCACAAAACAAAGGTACCGACGAGTGAACAAAACATAAACCACGAAGTGCACCGAGGACAGGGAAAGAAGGAAATAAATACAAATGAAAACCGATCACGTGCACAACACAACCAATCAACAGAAAGAGATCATTAAACAAACTAAATGACATTAATTAAAGTAAATTAACAAACATGGAACAGGTGCCCTAGGCACCCGTTACAGTACCCCCGCCCCTACGGTCACACAACGGGAGGACGCGATCAAGAAAAAAAATAAAAATAAAAATCCCGGGGGGAAGGGGGGGGTCCTCCGCCCTCCTCGAGCCCACTGGCTATGCAGTTCGGTGGGCGCCCTCTGCGGATGAGGCGTGGGATGTGCCCTGTGGCTTTATGTCGAGGTGGACGCCCTCGGCGGATCAGGAAGGAACCACGCCCTCTGGCTGTGCAGTTCGGTGGACGCCCTCTGCGGATGAGGCGTGGGATGTGCCCTGTGGCTTTATGTCGAGGTGGACGCCCTCGGCGGGTGCGGAGTGGGCCACACCCTCTGGCTGCGTGGCGAGGTGGGTGCCACTGGTGCACTGACTGGGCGGCGTGCAGCCCCTGGACCTCGGGCAGGGCGGCGTGCGGCCCCTGGACCTCGGGCTGGGCGGCGTGCGGCCCCTGGACCTCGGGCTGGGCGGCTTGTGGCCCCTGGACCTCGGGCTGGGCGGCTAGCGGCCCCTGGACCTCGGGCTGGGCGGCGTGCGGCCCCTGGACAACCGACTGGGCGGCGAGCGGCCCCTGGACAACGGACTGGGCAGCGAGCGGCCCCTGGACCTCGGGCTGGGCGGCGTGCGGCCCCTGGACCTCGGGCTGGGCGGCGTGCGGCCCCTGGACCTCGGGACAACACAACCAATCAACAGAAAGAGATCATTAAACAAACTAAATGACATTAATTAAAGTAAATTAACAAACATGGAACAGGTGCCCTAGGCACCCGTTACAGATGCCTTTTTATATATATGATTTTTCTTTTTAACTCTTTCTTTTTAAATCCGCTTGTGCAATGCTGTTTATTTGCTAATGTTTACAAAGTAAATTTGTCCATGGTGGAACTATCTATCCATCCATAATCTCCGCTTTATCCTCTACTAGTTTCGGGCGCTGGGCACACAATCACTCACACAGGCACACCCACAAACACACTCTATATGGGGTAATTTTGAGAATTCAGTTGACCTTGATCCATGTTTTTGGACTGTGTTGAAACTGGAGAACCCGGAGGAAACCCATGCAGACACGGGGAGAACATGGAAACTTGATTCGAACTGGCAATCCTGAGCACTGAGAGGCGAAGGTGCCAACCTCTCATATAGGATTTTGCAGCATGTAAAGTTTTGTTCCCCTATTTTATTTTTATTCAGTACACTGTGAAATAATATGTATAACTTTCTTTTCTGTTTTTTTTTACTGTTCTAAGCTGTCAGGACTAAAAAAGACCATATTTCTGACATAGCCAATTTAATATCTGCTTTAGACATTAAAGCATCTCTTTTATTTTAAGTCTGTTAACCTAAAACCCCAAAATGTATACAAAAATGGCACACAATACTTAAAATTGGACATAAACATTTGCCTGCAATCACAAATTTTAAAACATTAATTCCTGTTTTCCTGCACAGGGTGGAAAGCTGGTTAATACACTCTAAACAGATCTACAGTCAGCAAACAGTGAAATGGATCCAGTGCCACCACCCAGCCTTAAAGAAATTTCTATCCAGTTATTGGTACCATAAAGCAACCAACAATATTACAGGCAGCTCATTCTAATCAGTTGTTGAGTTATTTAAGGCAAGAGAAAAAGCTAAAGTACCCAATGTCTGCTGGTGAATACACTAGCCATCCCAAAACTGTCATTGTGGCCACTTCCTTTAGTCAGTATCACTTTTAAAGGTTTTTCCTCCTTTAGATGTGCTTTGCATCTGCAGACTGCATGGCGCAGGTGCAAACTGGCTGGCACAGATAGTGTTGTCTATAAGTCTATAAGTATGTGTGCAAATACCCTGAAATAATTTAGTTTTCTTCTTCATATTAATTTGATATAAAATAAACCTTTTAAAATGTGTCTTTTGTGGTTGTTTCACGTAGTTGGGTTTGTCTTGATCACATATATAAACAGTACTTTGATTTATGCAAAACAGTATTTCAGAGCTGTGCAACATCTTGGCATATATTTGTACAGAAACACTTTCTAAATTATCTATAATTTCTGGAATAAAAGGAAATCCTGACCTATCAGGGCATTTCTTTTGTCATGTACATTATGTATATTCTATAAAACAGAAATTATTTCAAGTCTGACCAGTGTTTCCATCACGGATGGGTTGACTGAATGCTTTAATCAAACCCTAAATAACAATTCATAAATTCATAATAAAACCTGTTTAGAATATGAGTGGTCTTGCACGCCTCCATGGGTTTTTCTTTATTTTATGTGTATTTGAATTTATGTATGGGCACAAGCCCCGTAGCATGTTATAACGGGAAAATTAGAAAATTAGGAGGATTTGTGTCTTTGATTCTAATAGTCAATGGTTCATTTCGCATAATGCGGACTACAGAAAAATCATTGCAGAACTTGTCTCATACAAACCCTATTGGTTGGACACATCTTGCATTTACTCAAACCTGGACTTAACAAAAGGATATTGGCAGATTCACTTTGACTCTCATGTCCCAGGAAAAAATTAACTAAAACAAAAACCTTTTTCTGTACACAATTTAGAGAATATACATTTATAACACTTCTATTTAGGTTGTTTGGTGTCATGGACAAAATTTTCCAACCTTCCATGGCATATACCATTAGTCATCTACAATAATAATTGGCAGAGGCATATGTTATATCTGAGAGTTCCTTATTGGGTGGGGTAAGGTATGTTATCTGTTTGATTTGTGCACGAGAGGCAGAGCCAGGTGATAGCTACACACACACATACACCTGATTTTGTGGCTCTACCACTAATTCCAAAGTCTATAGGCCATATGAGAATATCAATTCAGTAGCAAGACAGGTATTTGCTTTTTTTTCTGGTTGTATTTTTGGAAGTACAACCACAGTCCTACAAAAAGACCTGAAGTGCACCTTATGTCCTGAAGGCTGAGCTGTACTTATAACCCAACTCTGAATTCCCTCTTATTTGTAGCCAGATTTTGAGTTATTGGATAATAAATTAATTGACACAATTTTTTCCAAACCTAAATCAAATTGAATCCAATCACTAAGACATTATGCATTACTTTATCCAAAGCCATTAAGTAGCACCACAGACTCTTCATGAGTAATCTTCACAATAATTTTGTTATTAACTATTACACAATTTATATTGGTAAAACTTTTTAAAGAACTTTATGTTGACATAAGGCTTACATTTTATTTTATTTATTAGAACAATGTAGCTTCAAATTAACTGATTGACCTTATAATTCAATATAAATAAACAGTATCACTCCTGGGGGAAGTTTTTTCACACAAAACACCTCTACTAGTATATGTAACATATTTAGAGGTTTTTATGTCTAGCCATTTAGTTCGAGCTTGTCTGTGTTTGTGGTAAATATCGGTGCGGATGCACCTGTAATCACTACACCTGCAGGTTCCCAGTTATGTTCCCAATGTCAAGCCTTAAATAAGCTTAAACAACTCATTTCAAGGCTTGGCCATTATATCATCTTTATATCAAAATTTATAAATTACTTAATCATGATGCTGCGATGTACTGTGAGTGTACACAAAGACTTTGTCACTGATAATAAATGTAATCAAATAAGGACAAAAAGGCACATGAGATGTAAAGCTGGGTCAGGTGTGTATGTGTGTTATCTACAAACCCTGTACAACCACTCTTTACACACTCAGTTGTTTGTACAGCTGGCTATCTTAACTCAACCAATTCCTGCAATTTCAAATGGAGGACTGGGAAAGAGAAGGAAGGGTTGGAAGAACAAAAGGTGGCATGAAGAAGTGAAGAGACTCATGATGGCCATACAAGGCTGCAGGGTGGGGGCGGTAGCTTGGTCACGGCGTATGTGTGGGTGTTGTTGTTGTTGTTAGAGAAGTGGCAGCTGAGGGTATGGAGAGAGAAAAGCAAATGAATATGTATGAGAGAGGACGTCTGTCCTTCCTAGGGACCCTACGACCCAGCCCGGGGCACACATTCTCTTTCTCATTTCCCCCCTCTCTCTGGTTGAATGAACTGACAGCAGGTGGAAGCACAAGAACTCTTACACACATAAAAAATTATCACTTACAAACACACACACACACACACACACACACACACACACACACACACCTGAAATGAAAGTATAGTATTGATCATTAAATGCAACTGGGTCCACAGACTATATAATTAGATAAGTTGTATACTTAGGCCTACATGAAGTGGGTGTGGGGGGTGCATTTCACTTTATAAGGTGTGGTTCCTGGGGAAGGTGCATGTTTTTCAGGGTACAAGGACAGACAGGAATTGTGAAAGACAGTGCTTTTTTTAATGTCTGAGATGAATGTATCAGACTGTAACCATTAATGACAGTATACAGTTAAGAGTTGGAAAAACTACTTAAACAGACAGTCTTGATCTACATTTAATTCATTTTAGTTATTTGATTAACTATATATCAACTATATATATATATATATATATATATATATATATATATA
>JAFMOD010000949.1:343342-363714 GCA_019802435.1 Corydoras maculifer
TATATATATATATATATATATATATATATATATATATATATATATATATATATATATCCATTATCTTCCGCTTGTTCGGGGTTCAGGTCGCGGGGGCAGCAACTGAAGTAGGGAGACCCAGACCTCCCTCGCCCCAGCCACCTCCACCAGCTCGACTGGGGGAACCCCGAGGCGTTCCCAGATCAGCTGAGAGATATAATCCCTCCAGCATGTCCTGGGTCTTCCCCAGGGCCTCCTTCCAGCTGGACTTGCCTGGAACACCTCCCTAGGAAGGCGCCCAGGAGGCATCCTTACCAGATGCCCGAACCACCTCAACTGGCTCCTTTCAATGCGGAGGAGTAGCGGCTCCACTCCGAGTCCCTCCCGGATGACCGAGCATCTCACCCTATCTCTAAGGGAGAGCCCAGCCACCCTGCGGAGAAAACCCATTTCGGCGCTTGTATTCACGATCTTGCTCTTTCCGTCATTACCCAAAGCTCATGACCATAGGTGAGGGTCGGAACGTAGATTGACTGGTAAATAGAGAGCCTTGCCTTGTGGCTCAGCTCCTTCTTTACCACAACAGACCAGTATAGGGTCCGCATCACTGCTGACCCCGCGCTGATCTGTCTGTCAATCTCACGCTCCATCTTACCATCACTCGTGAACAAGACCCTGAGATACTTAAACTCCTCCACTTGAGGCAAGATCTGATCCCTGACCCAGAGAGGACTCTCCACCCTTTTCCGACTGAGAACCATGGCCTCAGATTTGGAGGTGCTGATTCTCATCCCAGCCGCTTCACACTCGGCTGCAAACCGATCCAGTAAGAGCTGAAGTCCGCAGCCTGATGATGCTAACTGGGCCACATCGTCTACAAACAGCAGCGAGGTGATCCTCAGATCACCAAACCGGACACCCTCCATCCCCTGGCTGCTCCTAGAAATTCTGTCCATATAAATTATGAACAGAACCGGTGACAAAGGACAGCCCTGACGGAGTCCAACCCTCACTGGAAACAAGTCCGACTTACTGCCGGCCATGCGAACCAAGCTCCTGCTTCGCAAATATAGGGACTGAATAGCCCGTAGTAAGGAGCCATGTACCCCATACTCGCGAAGCACCTCCCACAAAATACCCCGAGGGACACAGTCGAAAGCCTTCTCCAGATCCACAAAGCACATGTAGACTGGTTGTGCAAACTCCCATGAACCCTCAAGGATCCTGGAGAGAGTGAAGAGCTGGTCCAGTGTTCCACGACCAGGACGAAAACCACACTGCTCCTCCTGTATCCGAGGTTCAACTATCAGTCGGACTCTCTTCTCCAGTACCCCTGCATAGACTTTGCCGGGAAGGCTGAGGAGTGTAATTCCCCTGTAATTAGAACACACCCTCCGGTCCCCCTTTTTAAAAAGAGGCACCACCACCCCCGTCTGCCAGTCCAGAGGCACTGCCCCCGATGACCATGCAATGTTGAAAAGGCGCGTCAGCCAAGACTGCCCCACAACATCCAGAGCTTTGAGGAACTCCGGGTGGATCTTATCCACCCCCGAAGCCCTGCCACCAAGGAGCCCTCTGACTACCTTAGCGACTTCAGCCACAGTGATGGACAAGCCTCCCCCCGGGTCCTCTGACTCTGCCTCCTCTCCGGAGGGCATATTGGTGGGATTGAGAAGGTCCTTGAAGTATTCCTTCCACCGCCTAATGACGTCCCCAGTCTAAGTCAACAGTGCACCCCTTTCACTATATACTGTGTTGGTTGCACACTGCTTTCCCCTCCTGAGTTGCCTGACAGTTTGCCAGAATCTTCTAGGAGCCGACCGAAAGTCACTTTTCAAGTTCTCACCGAACTCCTCCCACACCCGGGTTTTTGTCTCCGCGACGCACGAAGCCGCAAATCGTTTGGCCTGTCGGTACCGGTCAGCTGCTTCTGGAGTCCCACAAGCCAACCATGCCTGATAGGACTCCTTCTTCAGCTTGACAGCATCCCTTACACGAGGTGACCACCACCGTGTTTGAGGGTTACTGCCACGACAGGCACCAACTACCTTTCGACCACAGCTCCTGTCTGCCGCCTCAACAACGGAGGAACGGAACATGGCCCATTCAGGCTCAATGTCCCCCACCTCCCCCGGAATGAGGTTGAAGCTCTGACGGAGGTGAGAGTTGAACATCTGTCTGACGGGTTCTTCTGCCAGACGTTCCCAGCAAACCCTCACTATACGTTTAGGTCTGCCTGGTCTGACCGGCATCTTTCCCCGCCATCTGATCCAACTCACCACCAGGTGGTGATCAGTTGACAGCTCAGCTCCTCACTTCACCTGAGTGTCCAAGACACATGGCCGCAAGTCCAATGACACAACTACAAAGTCGATCATTGAACTGCGGTCTTGGGCATCCTGGCGCCATGTGCACTTATGGACACCCTTGTGCTCGAACATAGTGTTCGTGATGGACAAACCGTGATTTGCACAGAAGTCCAACAACTGAACACTCTTTGTCTGGCCTGTCACCTAGGACCAATTTGCCCTGGGAGACCCTGCCAGGGGCTTTTTGCCCCAGACAACATAGCTCCTAGGATCATTCAGGCACGCAAACTCCTCCACCACGGTAAGGTGGTGATCCAAGGAGGAGTATATATATATATGTATATATATATATATATATATATATATATATATATATATATATATATATATATATATATATATATATATATATGTGTGTGTGTGTGTGTGTGTGTGTATGTATATATATAACTTCTTTGATAACCACCCAATCGGCAATAAAATTTAGCTTTAAAAAAAAACATACAAGCAAGTCAACAGACTGAAAAGAAATGTTTAAAAAAATAATTACTTTTCGTAAAATGTTAACAAATTAAGTAGTATTTCCATTGTACATTTTTTTTAACAAAACCAAAGAAAGACCTTTTTGATTTTGTGGAAATAAGCATGGGGAAAAATGGTAAACACTAATGTAAGTACCCAAATAGTGTATTGCACAAATGAGATAACAAAGCCCAAAATAACTCTATTTAGGCTAAGTGATAATTATCACGAACCGCTGATAGTCCTGCATAATCGAGATTAGCGCTGGATAGAGTTAGAAACCAATATAAACAAATGCTCTAACAAGAGCAAAACGAGAAAATCATACAAGCATGGGTAAAGGACAACACAAAACATAATAGTGTGCTCCCATTTGAATCAGTGAACTGAAAGAACATAAAAATACAAATCTCATGACTAATGACTGGATAAACCGATGAACCAATGAAAGCAAGTAGATAATTTACTAAAAGTGAATAAAGATAATATGTTAATGAACCCAAAATGATGAAAAACTGGAAAAGCAAGTGAGCAGTGACATGGCACTCCTCACATTATCCCCCTGCCAAAAAGATTGGCGCATGAGGTGGAACAAGAAATGACAGCAAAGATGTAGGACTGCGGGGGGGTCCATCAGGCCTCCCACCTTCAGACAGGTTGGTAGATAGGTCATCACCCATGCCGCCAACAACACTGACTAGAACGCCACTTAAAGTGGTAAAACACAGCGCTGGGAGCTCACAGGGAATAGCGAGGGGGGAAATGGAAGCTGCCATTCTGGAAAAAAAATGTCAAAGAATGTCAAAGAAAAATACCTAGTGGCAGTGCTACCAGTATGGAAAACAAAAGAAGCTCTGCAAAAGGGCTGGAATACTAAAGCCTGAAGCCAGACTGCTCAATGCACTGCTCAGAAAAGCACCAGGGCTATTACGCGCAAGGGCTATAGCCAGAAATGGATAAGTACTAAGCTAAAGGGTAACACTGAACAGAAAATCCTAGGATGTCTGAGAAAAAAAGTAAGTGATAATTGTTGAATTGAGCCAGAAAACAATATAAAAATTAGTTTTATTCACAAGAGCAAAAGGAGATAATCATCCGAGCATGAGCACTGGACAACACGTAACAACAGTGTGCTTGTCCTTGAATCAGTGAACTGGAGGAACATAAATAACAAAAAAAGTTCACATCACTAATAACAGCATATTCTGAGGAACCAATGAAAACAAATTATACTTTTAGATCACAGTTATTTTTTTAACACAGCATAAAGCCCCAAAACTATCAATGCTGAAATTTAACCTTCAGCTAGATGGATAGTTTTACCTTGGATGGCTTGAAAAATTGTTTATATTTGCACTGAATGCCTAATCTGGACCTGATAAATTTTTACCTCTGCCTTAGGTGTACCACAGATTAGGGGTGTAACTGTACATTGTATTCATCACGAACCGTTCAGTATGGGCCACACGGTTTGGTACGCGCAGTCGCTCGTAGAATACAATGGTATAGGTACATTCCTACTAACGCAGGAAGACCAAGAATCACTAGGCAGACCTAAATTTAGAGGCGTGTTCTATTCGACTCGTGAGGGCGGACCACGTGCTGCAGCAGCAGATGGCAGATGGTAACTTGGTTAAAATAATTCATCCGCATGCCTTGGAGAACCTATCAACTATGACCAAAATGACCGTGTGGCCATTGGAGGGTGGGAGACCTGTGATAAATTCCAGCGATAGATGGGACCAGGAATGAAAAGGAAAGAAAAGGGATGCAGGAGGCCCGCAAACCTGTAGAAGAATAATGCCCATCTGGCTGCTGGGGATTGAGCCTCTTGGCCTCCTGGATGTATGCCAGGTTCTTGTTGTCAGTCCAGACCTGAAAGGGGTGCCTGGCACCCTCAAGCCAGTGCCTCCACTCCTCCAGGACTATCTTTACAGCCAGGAGCTCTTGATCCCCAATATCATAATTCTGCTTAGCTGGCAGGAGAAAAAGGTTTTCCCGATTCCAACATCGGATACAAACAAGGAAGGTCGGGGTCAGGTAGGCAAAGATGGGGTAATGAAGGCCGTCTTCCACTCATCACCCTCCCGAATCCTGATTAGGTTATAGGCACTACAAAGCTCAAGTTTAATAAAAAATAGTCACGTCTTGCAGTACCTCAAAAGCTGAAGACATTAACGAAAGGGGTTAATTGTCCTTGATGGTGACCCAATTCAAGGCCCTGTAATCAACGCATGGTCTGATGGCCCCCATCTTTTTCTCAACAAAGAGAAACCCCACCCCAATAGGAGAGAAGGAGGGCCAAATTAATCCCTGGGCTAGGGACTAGGGATTAATATAGCCCTCCAAAGCTGCATGCTCTGGCTCGGAGATTAAGAATAGCCACCCTTGGGTTGGCTTAAATCCTGGCTGGTGGTTAATGGCACAGTCATATGGGTGGTGATGGGGAAGGGTCGCCAACCTCTGCTTCTGAAAACCTCAGCTAGAGACCAGTATACTTGGGGGACCCTGGCTAATTCCTCAGGAGTTACATTGATCTCCCCTGATTTGGATGACGGGAAGCAAGTCTCCATACACAGAGGACCCTAAATGATAACCCCTTTAGACAACCAATTAAAGTGAGGTTAATGTAGCTGAAGCCAGAGAAACCCTCAGATAACCTCTAAGCCTGGAGCAGAAACCAGGAACAGGGTTATCTTTTCACAGTGGTCCCCTACAGAGCGGGTAATGAACACTGTCTGGTGGGTGATGGCTCCTCCTCCTAATGCTCTGCCATCAATGGCCAGAATGGAATGGGGATTGTTGAGAGTTACGGTTGGTATTTTTAATGTATCTGCGACAGATGAGTCAGAGAAGTTCCCTGCTGCCCCTCAGTTGACCAAAGCAGTGCCCTGGGTCAGGGCAAGTAGGGACAGACAGGAAAATACTCAAATAAAGGCCAGGGGTGGATCTTGTGAAGGAAGAGTGTCTAATGCAGGGGTGCCCACACTTTTCTGGCCCGAGATCTACTTTTCCATTGGACAGGTCATCGAGATCTACTGGGGTTAATAATTTTTTTAGGCTTTTATATTGAAACCTGTTTACACACATCATGTTAGTATTGGGGGCATGTTGACTTAATGGTTAGCACGTTCTCCTCTCAGTGCTAGGGATTCCCGTTTCGAATCCCAATCTGAGTGGAGTTACCATGTTCTCCCCGTGTCCGCGTGGGTTTCCTCTGGGTTCTCCGGTTCTGTCCCACAGTCCAAAAACATGGTTCAAGTCGATTGAATTCTCCAAATTACCCCATATAGAGTGTGTGTGTGTGAGTGTGTGCGCAGTGATTGCCCCCCTGTCCTGGGTGTATCTGCCCAGCACCTGAGACGCTCTCCCCTGGATGGGCATGGGCATGAGGAAACCCCCCCCCCGCAACCCTAATATAGGATAAAGCAGAAGATAATGGATGTTAGTATTATTGAATCAGCATAGAATTAGCATTAGGCTACAGATTGCCATTTTCACAGAAATTGCAGCAAATAGCATGGCGAAAACTTGGTTTTAGTACATCCAAACGACCAAACACAGTGGAAGTGCAATGGCTACATGGCAAATCAAGGCATTTTGAGTTTGACATTGCAAAAAATATTCCCCCTCTCACTGCTATGTTTTGGAAACAGCAAGAGAGACGGGGGGGGGGGGCAGACTGCTCGCTTTCAGAGATCGCGATTCAGAATGAATCACATTGTGCGTTAAAATGTTTGCGCGTGTGTGTAAAAGTGCTTCCGAGACTGTGCTGTAAAAAAAGCGCTGATACGTGATTTTTTTTCTCAAACCTCCATCACGATCGACTGGACACCCCTCTGCAATCGACGTATTGAGCACCCCTGGTCTAACGTCTCCCGCTACTCTTCCTACTGGCAGGAACGTTGCCCTTTTAACTTCTTAAGTTAAGTTCTTTAACTTCTTAAGTGTGTGTCCTGACCTCCCACTGTAAAGACAGCGCCCCTCCCATTCCCGTGCTTCCTCTCCTCTTTGAAGAGTTGGCTCCTCGAGAACTGGTGATCTCGGCAAATCCTCATCCTTGAGCTCTTCATTTAGGACTTCGATGAATGCTGAAACCAAAGACTCCTCCTGCCATTTGGTTAGCAAAATGTGCCACAGCACGTTAGCCTACCTGATGTACCTTAAAGAGCCGAGCTGATGCCTCTCAGTTCTGTGTTGATAGTTTAGGAGTTACAGATTTGGGCTCCTCCGTCCTACAAGAGAGGCCCAAGATAAGGCTCTTCCTGCTAAGAGGGAGATGGGGCGGGACAACAGAACTGGGGTTGGCTTGCAGTTGTTCAGTAATATGGAAAATTTGTGCCCTTCTAAGTATGAATACTGGTTGGAACTAAACTAAAAAGATAATTTGGCAGTAGGTAAAAATTAAAGCTTCTGTCTCAGAGTGTGATGGGGTGGATTCAAACCCACGCATCTTAGACGCGGTGAGCTCAAATTTGTGAGCTATTTGGCAGCAATAGTGAGTGTGACTGAATGCAGTAATAATAAACCGTGGTAGGTGTAAAATAAATAAAACAAAAATTTTAAATAAACAATAGCCCTTATAGTATGAGGAAGAATAAACAAACAAAACACGTGTTTGCTGATGTGGTAAGTTCATTCATTATCTTCCGCTTTTACCCTCTATTAGGGTTGCGGGGGGGGGAAGGGGGGTTCCCCATGACTATCCAGGGGAAAACATTTCGGGCGCTGGGCAGATACACCCAGGACAGGGCGCCAATCAATCCCTGGGCACACACTCACATGGAAACCCCATCTAGATTGGGATTCGAACCGGGAATCCCTAGCGCTGAGAGGCTAACCACTAAGCCACCATGCCTAACGGTAACTTACTGACTGAAAACAAAATGGGCAAAATGCAATAAATGCTCAGGTGCAGAACAGCAAAAGGCATGAATGAGCAACACAGATATAGAAGGATGCCACCTGTGGCGACGTTTTTTTTTTTATTTATTAGACCTTTATTTAACCAGGCAAATCATTAAGAACAAATTCTTATTTACCAATTTATTCTTATTGACGGTAGAACATAAAGAGATGCCGCCCCAGTCCAATGACTGCCAACCGGCGTGAGAAATGGTAGAGGGAAAAGAGACGCCACCCCAGTCTAACGACTGAAAGAATCAGGATCACTGGTAACCGCTTCTCTAATTACCAGCCTGGGACCTCTGGCTCCTCCTAGAGGCCTGACTCAGCCTCTTAGAGAAACCTGTTATACCCTACTTTTAAACATTAATTAATCTACAATTTTTTACTGAGTGAATGTATGTGCACTCTATCCTCTGATCCCTAGATATGAAATTTAACAGGTCCATTACAGAAGCACTGGGCATGTACCATAATCCCTCAAATATTTTGGGGTATAGATTTTAAAAACCCTACGATGTAGCAGTGTGATAATTATTTTATTGTGTATATATGTTGTAAGGCTTCATAAACCCTTCCCACACTCATATAAACACTTCATATGCTAGTATGCTAATGCTAAACTTTTAAACATACATACATTTAGCAACATATATAGCGTAAAATCCCACAGCGAAAACTGATACTGAATTAGATATATTTAAAAAAATAATAATAAATCTGCAAAAAGAGATCTGCAATATAACAAGGGATGTGTGTAAATTTCATCATCTATGCTCATATGTGATTTTCCATCCAAAATCTGCAAATAATGAATTATAATCACTAAACCATTAAAAACCACTAAACACAATTACAAACCATGAAACAAACAGCAAAAGCAAAAGAAGACCATTGACCTCCCCTTATTACCTTGGACTATGTCTGTTCGCAATACACCAGGTTGGTCATAGAGAAAATGAGATGAAGTGAGCAATCTCCCTAGAAAGATAGAACAGTGAGCAGGAAAACCCAGAAATGAGTGGGTGCCGCTAGAACCCTACAAACCAGAAAAAAAGATTGACACATCACATCTAGTATCTATGCAACTCTAAAGCTTTAAAACACAGGAAAGAAAAACAGAATTACAATTGCAGAAAAAGAAACTGAAACTTCATCTATATACTAACAAAGATATTTCAACCTAGCACCTTAATTATATTGATTTAAGAAAAGGATCCTTACAATTAATGACAAGAAAAGCGGTGTACACAATGCCCTTGCTAGTAGACAATGCAAAGTCTCAGCACTCAGGGCAGACAGCTTTAAATAGAAAGTAAAACAACTGCTGCCATGCAGTGATGATTGCGCTTTTGCTGCTGGGAAATGTAGTTTATTTAGTTTGCAACCTATCTTATGGATCACACTACACACCCCCTAGCGGTACTCATCATCTTCTCTGAACAGGGTGTTACACAGAGCAGTGTGAAGAACTACAGATATTCGGTTACAGTCATTGCTGCTCTCTAATTCTCTCTCTCTCTCTCTCTCTCTCTCTCTCTCTCTCTCTCTCTCTATATATATATATATATATATATATATATATACATAAGGAGTGATTGTGGGATTAGTTATAGTGCTTTTATACACAGTGTGCATGCATAAGATAAACCAGTTATGTTTTATTATGGTATAAAAATTTGATCTCAGTATGAGGCATCTCCCTCTTGCTCTGTCTTCCTCATACACACACTACTATATAATCTCCTCCCTTTTACTCTGTTTCTCTCTGACGTTTTCTCTCACTATCTTTGTCTCACTTTCTCGCTCTTGAATTTGCATAATGTCTAGGCCATTTTCTGATGTATGCGTGTGAATAATAAAGCTCATGGGTGCGGCATGCCAGGCTGCCACTGTTCATTACGGGTACGCACGGCAAAGCTGGCTCCGCAGGGCCCTCATTAGTTATTCCATTCCGAATAAAGGCACACACACACACACACACACACACACACACACACACTGTTTTTTTGCTATCGCTCGCTTTTTCTCTCTGCACGCACACGCGCGCACACAGCTTTTTTGTTGTCATTCTTGGTCTGTCTCTGCACAGTGCTATTGCTCTTCCTGCACACATAAAAAAAATGTCATGCTTTACTCGAATCACAGACATTCTTTTTTGTTCAAAAGCAACCATCTCTTTTAATTAGTTTCTGTTAATCATCCTTTCATAATATCATGTTTTTCCTTACATTGTTCTTTGTGTTACATTTTTGTATTTACTTTCGTGTCTCTGTATTTTTCCTATAGTATACTTTTTTTTTCTTTTTTAGTCTCTGTTTAGAGTTAATGTTTTTTTGTGTGTATTTTTGTTATCTTGTTTTTAGCATGTGTCTGTGTGCTTGACATATTACTTGTTATATCTAATCCGGTATTTTCTTAACTAAGAAATATGCATGTGTAGTAAACAACTAAAAAGAAAAAGCTATTGAAATATGTGGACTTACCATTTAAAAGGATTTGTAAACACACTTTGACCAAAACTAAGACTGGGATTAATATTTATATTTTGAAATCTGCATCTGTTGAAAATGTTTCTCCAGACCTGAAGCAGGCACTGTGTCTCAGCTCTATCCGCATTGTTTTTTAGTACAAGTAATGAAAATGCTAATACCTGGAAGGAAACGTGTTTGGCTAGTCATGGAGGTCAAACTGTATAAAATGAATTATTCTGCTAAGACTGTATTTTCCATCAACTCTGCATATGTGTGTAATTTTTTAATGTAATGTAGTGTAATCTTTATGTTCATTAAACCAATAATTAAACACTAGCTTATATTTTTCTTACTATGTCAGGATATGATACTTGTTAAATAAATGTACAGTATTTACAGTACAGTAAAATAAACAAAAAGTGAGAGTAAATTAATGATGTATCCATAAAATTATTATTAAATCTGTAATCGCATTGTTGCATAAAAAAATATAAGATATACCTTTATTGGTCCCACAATGACAAAGTTTCCATTCTCAGCAGCAAGTAAAAGTACTTGGGAAAGTTAAAAATACACATTGAATATACAGTATGTATTAAGAAAAATAATTAAAAAAGAAAAAATATAATGGACATCAATATGTACAAAATGTACATGACCTATAATAAAGAAGTAAGATGATATAAAACACACAATTATAAAAGACCAAAGATTACACATAAACAAAGTATTGCAAATATGATGATTAAATAATTATTGCATTAATGTTATATGTACATTGGGGTGGGGATATTGAGAGCAGTTCTGCAGTAATAGACCTTAATGCTTCTTAAAACACTTTGGATGACGCAGTTAGTCTGGCACTGAAAGTGCTGCCCTGTGCCACTAGAGTCTCCTACATGAGGTGTGATTCTTTGTCCATAAGAGTAGCTATCTTGTTTAGCATCCTCCTATCTCCCACCACCTGCATGGGGTCCAAGGGTTCCCCCAGGATGGAGCTGGACTTCCTAATGAGTTTGTCCAGTTTGTTCCTGTCTGAATTTGTAATGTTACTGCCCCAGCACACCACTCCATAAAATGTGGCTGATGGCACCACAGTGTCGAAAAAGGTCCTAAGAAGTGGCCCCTCCACCACAAAAGACCTTAATCTCCTCAGCAGATACAGCCTGCTCTGCTCTTTTTTAATAAAGTGCAGTAGTGTTGTCTGACCAGTCCAGCTTTTTGTTGAGGTAAACACCCAAGCTCTTATAATTGTCCACTATGTTGATGTCTATTACCTGAATGTTCACCGGTGTTGGGAGAGGGCGGATGCACCTACAGCACCCACCACCAGCTTCTTAGTTTTCCCAGTGTTGATCTGTAGGTGGTTACAAAGGCACCAGTCCACACAGTTCTGAATTACCTGCCTGTATTATCTGTCATCATCTGTAATGAGACCATCATCGGAGAGTCATCAGAGAACTGCGACAATTCAGTGAGTTGTGTATTATAACTATATTTATATTATTTTATAATACAGTCTATCACATTTTTACATTATGGCAAAATCATTACATTTTACTACTAGTAATAGTCAACAAAAAGTAAAGGCATATTACATATTTGCTTGTGGCAAAAGTATATGAGCCCTCATAATGTGAATGTAAAATTAGTGTTTTCAGTCAGTGGGATGACAATCAGTTGTAACACCCTGTTTTCACGTCTTTCATCTCATTACCTTCTGCTGCTTCACCATACAAGTTATTTATTTCCTTATACATATCTATTGTAATGCTATGAGCCTTACACACATGGTAATCAAAACAAAAACACAGACAACTTACATAATTTTAAAGATTCTTTACACTCAAACAAACTTCTTTTCTTTGTTAAAAAAAAAAAAAAAAAAAAAAAACCCCCCCCCCCCCCCCCCCCCCCCCCCCCCCCCCCCCCCCCCCCCCCCCCCCCCCCCCCCCCCCCCCCCCCCCCCCCCCCCCCCCCCCCCCCCCCCCCCCTGTTCATAGCAATTCAAACTTGCATATTGTGAACATTAAATAAATGACCCTGCATTAGAATTTCCAGTTTGTGAATCAGGTTTTTTCCGTCCACTAAGCCATCCTAAAACACACATCCAGGGGAGAAAATTTTGGACTGGCAAATACATCCAAGACAGGGGACCAATGCATCGCTGGGCACACACACTCACACGCACTACGTAGGGGCAATTTGGACAGGAGAATTTAGCTGCCAATTCACCTTGAATCCATGTTTTTTGGACTGTGAGAGAATAGATACGCAGACACGGAGAGAACATGGAAACTGTACCCTGGTTGGGATTTGAACCTGAATCCACAGCACTAAAAAGAATATGTGCTAACCACTAAGCCACTGTACCCCTCATACTGTTTCATTTAAAGAAAAAAAATCTATAAAAACTTTTTGTAGCAGTGGATCAGAGAAAATACAGAGGAGAATTCTGAAGCCCTCAGAAGACCCTCAGAGTTGTTAATGCTTGATTTGCTTCTCATTAATGTTGATTTTGTTAGTTGCACAGTATGAGACATTCATTTTTTTCCAATGTTATTATCTTTTCTGCAAAACTATTAAAGTAATTTAATACATTAGTGTTGTTAGAAAACAAAACTGTATGTGCAAAACAGTACTGTATCTGTGTACACTAAAAGGTTAAATGTACATGCAGATGTAAGTATGTGTGTGTGTGGTCTAGAGAGTATTTGTTTATGTGTACAGTATGTGTAAAAAAAAAGTATGTGCGTAAGATTGTAAGACCATATGTATGTGTATGTACAAGACTATGTATGTGTTAAAAGCTCGCTCTTCCCCGGGAGATCGGCTACATGGGAGGGAAAGCGTACGCTGCTTGCGCCTGGTGAGCGTTTCCCAGAAACGGCTACGCGGAGAAAATTGCGTACGCCGGTCCGCTGGATGAAAACGCTTCCACGTATATAACCTGCGCGGGGATACTACGTAGCATTGTAACCGTGGTTGAGCGTGGAAGGAGAGTTCGGAGACACCGGGATAAAAACAAAACGGATTTATTATTAAAAATGGTGTAGGGACACCAACAGAAAAGGGGGGAACGAAACGAACAACACCGGGATAATACCGAAACATAGACGTGCACGGGGATAAAGGAATATGGAAACTAAATACAAAAGACACCCTGTCACATGCACAAAATAAACCAATCTTCCAACGGAGACAATGAGTCCATTAAATGAGGGACAGGTGCCCCAGGCACCAGGTGTGTGTGTGTGTGTTTGTGTGTGTGTGTGTGTGTGTGTGTGTGTGTGTGTAAATATAATTTTTTCAGAAAAGAAAATTGTTTGGATCGACATTACAACATGTGTTTTTTGAAAGTAGATTTCATTTGTATTTTCACAAATACCCTTAGAAAATTTCCTTATATTTGAACTTTTATTTATAATATATTATATTTTTTCAATTTATTTTAAAAGTGGGGCGGCACGGTGGCTTAGTGGTTAGCACATTCGCCTCTCAGCACTAGGGATTCCCGGTTCGAATCCCCATCTGGGTGGAGTTTCCATGTTCTCCCGTGTCCGCGTGGGTTTCCTCCAGGTTCTCCAGTTTCCTCCCACAGTCCAAAAACATGGATCAAATTAATTGAATTCTCCAAATTGCCCCATATAGAGTGTGTCTGTGTGAGTGAGTGTGTGCCCAGCGATGGATTGGCGCCCTGTCCTGGGTCTATCTGCCCAGTAATAAATAGTGGGGTACCCTATTAATTACCAACTTAGTGTTGTGTATGGCATTAATGTAATTAACGGTTAAGATGGATCTATGATTTTTAGATATATCTGAATCATTCATTCATTCATTATCTCTCGCTTATCCTCTATTAGGGTTGCGGTGGGGTTCCCCATGCCCATCCAGGGGAGAACGTCTCGGGCGCTGGGCAGATAGACCCAGGACAGGGCGCCAATCCGTCGCTGGGCACACAATCACTCACACAAACACACTCTAAACGGGGCAATTTTGAGAATTCAATTAACTTGATCCATGTTTTTGGACTGTGGGAGGAAACTGGAGAACCCGGAGGAAACCCACACAGACACGAGGAGAACATGGAAACTCCACCCAGATGGGGATTCGAACCGGGAATCCCTAGCGCTGAGGGGCGAATGTGCTAACCACTAAGCCACCGTGCCGCCATATCTGAATCAAATTTTCAAAAAGCATTTAGCACTGGGATGCCTTACTTGGAAGGGCTCCACTGTCATACCTGTTAGTGTCCTCCAATAGTTTAAGTTGAAATTTACATTTAAACATTAAATGTCTTAAAGCAGCTTTACAGTGTTCTAATCCAGAACCCTTAAAGAGTAAGCAGAAGTGAAAGTGGCAAGGAAATACTCATCAATAATAAATGCAAAGGATGCAAAACAGCTGTGAAGAAAACAAGAGGCTCAGATGTTTCAAAGTTGCACTATAACCAATTTTCACTGTGTGTGTATGTGTGCGTTTGCTGTGTGTGTATAATTGTGTGACTTAAGACAATTTTGTTATTCACAAAACTGATATTCCACCATTGTAATGCTCAGTGTTCATGATTGTGATACTCCATTGTTTGAATTGAACTGTCATTCATACCATTGTGGCACAGCTTAGCTTTGTTTCCTTAGTCTCATAGTGCACGCGCTACCCCAACAATGCCTGCGGGTTGGAATACCAGTATCCCTGCAACCCAGGGTTAAACACCCCTGGTGCAGGCTGGTAATTCAAAATCATGTACAGTTATCTGTATATCGCAGATGATTGAACATTTTTTCCTTTTAATGTTTCCTCTAGAACAGTATTGTTGTAAATAAATATAAATACATCCATATTTCCAGTGAGAGTATATAGGAGTACATATTTTGCTTTCAGCACCCCCCACCCTTTTTCACACACACACACACACACACACACACACACACACACACACACACACACACACAAACACACACACACACATTATAACAGAATAAGTCTCAAATTGGAAGGTGGTCCTGTCCAGTGTATTCAGGAATTTCATGCAGAAGTTTAACAGTTTTCCACAATACCTTATAATAAACAAGATTGTTTACTATTGATCATGATAAATTATACATTTAACCATACAAATAATTTAAAATGCTTCATATTCAAGTTTATTTATTTATACAACACTTTATTGTTTTTACAAAAATGCTGGGAAAAAGTGAATGATTTTGGATGAAACAGTAAAGGTTTTGTTAATTGTAACATTTAATATTAGTTAATTTTAAAAGTTTACTTTTTTTAAGTCCTTTACTTTTAAACAATAATTTTAAAAGAGGCAGAGTAGTGTAGTAATGTGTTACAAATAACACATGGATGTGACTATGAAGGACTGATTCCATGGCTGGAGATAAAATAGATATGAAAAATAGGTTTTAAGGCAGAACTGACCAGACATAGCACATGAGATCAGACACTAGAAAAGGCAGGGCTGTCCAACTACTAAAACCCCAAAACGGGCAACCACGTAACAAGAAACACAGCTAAACTGAATTAAACAAATTTTCCAGTACTTAGTGGAGTACAGTTACATCACTTTCTGATTTATTCAAAATACTACATATAGTACCTTATTGCTTTTGGAAAATGGTTATAAATGCCTTATAATAAAACAAGGTTGGATTTATAAATGTGTTTATTGAAAACGAAATTGTTATATTACTTATTCTGTGACATAATCTAGTCCAGTTTTAAAGTGAACACCAATTGCTGATTAACAGGATACAGGTTTATTGCTCATCTGGAATTTGCTCATTTTTTTCACATTAATCTGTATTTCCATTTATGGTACATGATTAAAAATGTATTGTATATCACGCATTGATGCGAATGTGAAGCCCTCAGAAGTGTGCATTATTGTCATTAATGTTACATCTGGACAAAAAGCTCAGCCAATCAAATTTAAAGACTAAAACTAACCGTCTTATAATAGCAGTAAAGTTGGTAAAAAATTAAATAGACACAGTATAAAGAGTGTTAAACATCCTTTTCTGCCCAATGTAGAAACTGAGGGAGACCACATTTGTCAACCTGACCATCACCCAGATCAAAAGGTCTGGCTTTCCACCTGAGGTTTACCCCATCAGCGGTAATCTGGCTAGATGGTTCAAGGTTACATGTGACCATTTAAGGTCGAGCACCAGATTAAACCATTCATATATACATAGGCTGGCATTGCCTCTGACCATAAAGATCCACTCTTTGCTATATTGTCTGCCTTAAGTATAGGGAAGTGGTACAATGCTGTTTCATAACTGTTCACAACACCTGATGTAAACAGCTGTCTGGCTACTGTTTGCTTCAAATCATGGATTGTACTTGGGTTACAAAGATTACAAGGATTACAAGCATACTTTATTGTTAAATCCATTGTTAATATCAAGGACATACATAGAATTGAAATATGTTCCTCTTCTCTATAGACAGAGAGACAGCGAGCCACTGCGATAATTTGCGCAGCCACCATGAGTTATAGGTGGGTAGGAAATGTGATACATTAGGAGAATAGGTAATAAAAAAAAACCCACTGCCAGACTATGCTAACCCACTCCCTGTTGCGGTTCACCTAAGAACCGGTCGGAGTAGGTGGATCCGTTACTCGGAACGACGTAGTCAGGGACGGGGATTTGTTGCCAAACAACGTTTATTTTAGCCACACACACAGATAAACATTACTTCGGGAACCAAACATTAAAGGATGAACACAGGAGCTGCGGAGCTGGGGTCTGACGTCACAGTGTAGTCGGCGGGGCCGTGTTCCAATCCGCAGGAACGCACAGGGTTGAATGTGGCTAAACAGGCAACGGCAGCAGGGAGGTGCACTGCAACATAAAGTCATAAACACTGACCAACAAGACGAAGCGAACAGGACACGGTGCAACAGGGCGAGGCGAAAACAGGACGAGGCGAAAACAGGGCGAGGCGAGAACAGGACGAAGCAAGACCAAGGCGAGACGGGGAACCGGAGACAAGGGGTGTGAGCCAGAGTGGACGAGGCGTAGCGAGGGTAGGTGCACAAACCAAGACCTTGGTCTTGCCTCGTCCTGTTCTCGCCTCGCCCTGTTCTCGCCTCGACCCTGTTCGCTTCGTCTTGACTACGCCGTGACGTCAGACCCCAGCTCCGCAGCCCCTGTGTTCATTCTTTAATGTTTGGTTCCCGAAGTACTGTTTATCTGTGTCTGTGGATAAAATAAACGTTGTTTGGCAACAAATCCCCGCCCCTGACTACGTCGTTCCGAGTAGCGGATCCACCTACTCCGACTGGTTCTTGGGTTAACCGCAACATTACCATCTAGCCCTCATGGATCCCTCGGATCGACTCTTCTGTTGGGCGGAGCCGGCGTCTTCTTCTTTCACCGGACGGCCGGCCGACCCTCGAGCATCTCTTCCGCCTCCAGGAGGATTTGGCGGGCACTATCGGAAAGCTCTTCTCCCAACTCAGGACTGTGCTCGCTTCTCTGCCCGCATCGCCTACGGCTTAAGGAACTGCGAGGGCGCCCATGCACTCCGATTTCCAGGTATTGGATCTGTCTTCATGGGCGATGCATTTCGACAGGGTGCCTGAGGAGCGGCGCGTGGGTTTCGTGGAGCGGCGCATGTTCTTTGTGGAGCGGCCCGAGTTTCCAGTGGAGCGGCCCGAGGTTCCAGTGGAGCGGCCCGTGGTTCCAGTGAAGCGGCCCTAGGTTCCGGTGGATCAGCCTGGGGTTCCGGTGGATCGGCCCAGGGTTCCAGTGGATCGGCCCGAGGTTCCGGTGGACTTGTTGCCCCCTGCACCGTGTCAGTTGCCCCCCGCTCTGAGTCAGTTTCCCTATGGAGTCCCTTTAGCTCCAGAGCCTACTGCCGCCCTGAATTGTGGTCCTCGCCATCCCTGTGCGTTCCTGTGGATTGGAACACGGCCCCGCTGACGTCTGACGCCGACTACGCCGTGATGTCAGACCCCAGCTCCGCAGCCACTGTGTTCATCCATTTAATGTTTGGTTCCTGAAGTACTGTTTATCTGTGTGTGTGGCTAAAATTAACGTTGTTTGGCAACAAATCCCCGCCCCCGACTACGTCGTTCCGAGTAGCGGATCCACCCACTCCGACCGATTCCTGGGGAACCGTAACACTCCCAGACTATGTTAAGTTTTCATGCTAAAGAAATTAAGTGGTTTTGATATCTCATTTTGTCTTTTCACTAATATTTATTGATAAATAGATTACAGTACATGTGCTGTGACTCCAGCAGCATCATTACTGTCAGACATTCACACTGTGAAACTGGTGACTGGGCTTCAAAGCTAGTCTTGGTCACAATAAATTTTCCCACTGAAATTAAATGAAATAAAAAAAAGAAAGTAAAGGGAAAAGTAATAAAAAAATAAATATAGAAATAATATAGAAAAAACAAAAGAAAGTTTCAGAATGTTAATAGAGGAATAATATAAAAAAGTTTCCAAGTTTCTTGTTCCAGTTAAAAATATTCCACAAAAAATAAGTTAATAAAAACACAATTGTTGAATGAAGTCAATGAAATCAATTATTAGACACAACCATTTGGTTGGTTCAAGACATTGCAAATGCTTTATTGAAAACAAAAACTGATAATGAAAATAGTTCATGTTTTGGCCATACTATAAAAAGTCAACATTTAATCAATAAATATAATTTTGGCACAAATAGCATAATTGAAAAAAACCTGTAAATGTGAGGCAGTGCAGGAAGGCAGATTGGTAAATAAATGCATGGATCACTTCTTAATGTGGTTCATTATATCTCCCATAAGGAGTAAAAAGGCATTGTGTGCATGTCTGTAAGTATTTTGGTGTCTTTAAAATGACTATAATAAGTTGAATATCTTAAAAAGTCTGTTTCCTGTGTTCACGTCAAAGTAAACTACCATACTGGTGCTGAAGCCATAACGTGAAAACCATGCAGACATGGAACCTTCACCCTTGGAGTGCCTTGTTAAGACCCTAGCGAGTATGCAGCAGGGGCAGGCACAGGCCTTACTGGCATTGTGCACCAACCAGCAGCAGCAGTTTCAGCTGCCCTGCCCAAGTACTGCCACTACTATCTCTGCACAAGCCACACAGGATTTTCCCTTAAACAAAATGCTGGTGTACCCAGCCTCCCCTTCCTCTTCTCCTTTAATTCTGTCTAGGTACAGTGTAGGAGGGTTACAACTCCACCCCATGACCCCTGTGGTGCCAGATCAAACCCCCTGTTTCTGTGTCTATTCCACATAGGTGCATACAACATCGCGGGTCAAGAGACACAGAGACAGCACTGTGGAGGAAAAGGTGAATTGTGTGGATGGTCAAATGGCTATTTACTTTAGGGAACAAAGCATAGTTTAACACACAGTTATCTTCATTACTTTATTAACAGATTAAAATGAATAGATTAATAAGCGTGAAATAAATTAAATCGTGAAAATTTATCTTCCAATTTATCCTCTACTAGGGTCGCGTGGGGGTTCCCCATGCCCATCCAGGAGAGAACGTTTCGGGCGCTGGGAAAATACAACCAGGACAGGGCACCAATCTATCGCTGGGCACAAACTTACTCACACAGACTCACACACAAACACACTCTTTATGGGGTAATTTGGAGAATTCCATTGACCTTAATCCATGTTTTTGGACTGTGGGAGGAAACTGGAGAACCCGGAGGAAACTCACGCGGACACAGGGAGAACATGGAAACTCCACCCAGATTGGAATTCGAACCTAGTCCTGAGAGGCAAACGTGCTAACCACCGTGCCATCCAGTAGCAGTATTAAATTAACCAAACACAGAAAGAGGGCTTCTCACTTTTATTACAACAAAATGTTACAACTAGATCTCTAACAAAAGATAACATTTTTGATATGAAAGTGAAAATTAACCATCTCAATGTTTTTTATTTCAAATATTGAATTTTCGGTGGCACGGTGGCTTAGTGGTTAGCACGTTCGCCTCTCAGCGCTAGGGATTCCCGGTTCGAATCCCCATCTGGGTGGAGTTTCCATGTTCTCCCCGTGTCTGCGTGGGTTTCCTCCGGGTTCTCCGGTTTCCTCCCACAGTCCAAAAACATGGATCAAGTTAATTGAATTCTCAAAATTGCCCCGTTTAGAGTGTGTCTGTGTGAGTAAGTGTGTGCCCAGCGATGGATTGGCGCCCTGTC
>JAFMOD010000949.1:368500-386958 GCA_019802435.1 Corydoras maculifer
TCTCTCTCTCTCTCTCTCTCTCTCTCTCTCTCTCTCTTTCTCCTTCTCTCTCTCTCTCTCTCTCTCTCCCTTTTTCTTCTTGCTGTCAGAAACCGTGCAGCATTCAGAGACCCGTGGGAATGTTGCCATGGTAACGCCTGCCACTCAATCCCATCTTAGATGTAAATGACCTCAAATTTTATTAGTGCACAATTTCAAGATCTTCTCATTTCTTTCCCCACTTTCTCTCACTTACTCACTTTTTCTCTGGTTGTCTCTCTGCCACCCATAACATTCTTCATTATTATTATGATTATATGCAGATCATGGCTTTATTCCTAACAAAACGATGGCAATAGCAATATCGTCTTCATGCTTGCTCCACAGTCCTCTTACTCCTACTAGCTATGAATGAGGAAAAAATCATGTGGCTCAGAAGAAGGATGGGTTTTGCATAAGATTAAACTTGAAATTTGGATTAGTTACATTAGCACAGTGATGAATTTATTCACATTTGTAGGAATTTCCTAAGACTAAAAACTAAGACTCAATTAGTGAAAAGATTTATATTATAAATACTTTGTATGCAAAATTTACATATAACACATATAATGAAACATTATTGACCAGATGTGCATTACTTATATTGATGCTAATTAAAAGTGGTATTCTAAAAACCAGTACTGAAATTAACAGATTCAGTTGTGTTAAAATCTATGGTGAGAACAGTACAAGCCATTGATTTTCTGTAGCACGACTGTGGTATCTGCACCAGAGAAAACTGATCAACCTAATGTAGTGCAAGAGGATGAGCCCCAGCAATGATAGTCTTGATACCAGAGAGGCAAGTAGTTATAAACGTTGAGCATTTCTGGTTTATATAATATTTAGCAGCTATACCTCCGTTAGCTTATTTTGTCATTTTTTTATTACTTTATTTTCTGCAAAAAATAAATGAATAAAATGGCTGATTAATTGCAAATGGTAATAAAGATTAGATGAATATATCAAGTGTAAAAAAAATAATAAAAAACCTTATGTAAAAAATTAAAAAAGCATAACTAATGCAATGGATATTACCTCGGTGGGTATTACCTGCTGACTAAGGGCACAATTCATTTATATGTGAAGTTACCCACAGAGGGCCAGAAGGTTTAAATTTAAGTTTAGTTTATCTATTTTTTTTTAATCTAATTTATTTTTAACAGGTAGTTCCGCTCCTTTAAGCCGATTGGCCGTTTGTCAAACTGTGACATTACTGACAATAACTCACATTTATTTTAATATACACTATAATATTTAAAACCATAAAATACATATTAATATAAACAATACGTAGATTCCTGATCAGTTCTAAGCCTGTTTTTTTTGTGTTTTCTAATTTGTTCATTAGATGGCAGTTTTTGATTGTTAGAGGAACCAGAATACTGTTACTCAGCGATCAGTGTTCACTTTAAAAGTAGAAAAGTAGATTACATCGTAGAAGACCAGTTTAAGATCAAACCTTATTTTTAATTATAGTGTTTTTGTACCCAAGGTACTCAAGGTTGTGCATTATTGTGAATAATAATAAAAAAAAAAAAGAAGACGTGTAAAGGCACTCCATACATATTCACAAAAATGCATGCCCTCTCGTGCCTGATTGCTTTGATACATCCCTTTTAACAATAGAACATAGTCTCAAAGCAGCATTACTGTGCCCATGTAATGCAGAATTAGGAAGGGGTCATCCCCAGACTGTTCTCAAAAAGTAGGAAGTATTAAACTGTCCAAAATCTATTTGTATGCTAAATTCAGGTCAAGTCAATTCGTGACCAACACCTGAAAACAAACCCCACAACATAAGCCGTTCTCCACCAAACTTTACACATGACACATGACACATTACAGTTAGACAAGTATTGGTTTAATGGCAACCGATGAGAGAACTGCAATTCATCCAGTCCACTGGAGAACTGCTTTACACATTTACATACTTTTATAATGTTTGCATTGTGCTTGTTTCAAGCAATCACAAGTTCTTCAACAATTAACTCAGCAGAAAGCTGTAGACCTCTGCATACTATGCTCCTCAGCATCCCCGATCCCGTTTTTTCATTTTACATTGCATACAATTTTATGAGTTGCTGTCACTTTTATAATACAATTGACAGTTGACAGCAGAATATTTAGTAGCAAGGTGGACTTGTTACAGTGCCACGCTGGAAAACACTGAGTTCCTAAGTGCAACCCGTTCTTTCACAAATTTTATAGAAGCAGTCTGCCTATTTAGTTTCTTAGTTTCATACACCTGTGGCCACTAAAGTGATTTGACCTTAATTATATTTTGGATGAGATTAACAATGTTGGCAATATACTTATAATATAGTTATAATTATTGTATAATTATAATATAGTACAATTTTTGTTATTGGCCTTTACAGGGTATTGTCATGTCCTTTTTTTTGAATATATATATATATATATATATATATATATATATATATATATATATATATATATATATATATATATATATATATTGCCTATTGTAGGTTGTTAATGTTTTTAGAATTATTACTATCCTCTCAGTGCCACTTTTTTACGGCGGCCACAGTTCTTGCTGTCCACAGCAATATTTTTCTCTGTGCTGTCTCCATAAGCACTTGGCAGAGTCACTTCAGTACATGCCTGGGTTTAGTGTGGCAGTCTTGCATGGTGTAGCTAAACTCAGTGACTGGAGTTTGAGGCTTAACCAGTCTTACATTATTTTAAAATTCATTCATTCATTCATTATCTTCCGCTTTATCCTATATTAGAGTCACGGTGGGGTTCCCCATGCCCATCCAGGGGACGATGTTTCGCGCGTTGGGCAGATACACCTAGGACAGGGCGCCAATCTATCGCTGGGCACACACTCACTCACACAGACACGCACGCATACACACTCTATATGGGGCAATTTGGAGAACTCAATTGACTTGATCCATGTGGGAGGAAACCGGAGAACCCGGAGGAAACCCACGCAGACACGGGGAAAACATGGATACTCCACCCAGATGGGGATTTGAATCCCTAGTGCTGAGAGGCGAATGTGCTAACCACTAAGCCACCGTGCCACCCTTGTTTTAAAATAATGATATAAAATATATTTTTTTATATTACATTATTATTGCTAGATAATTTATTGATCGTATTAGTTCTAATTAATTTTTTGAACTATTCTATAAGGGATTTTTTTTGCCTGAGGAACCATCGGGAAGTGTTATTTAAGACACTCTGACTCTGTTTCCATCCACTCTCTAGTTGACTCACCAGCATTTGAATACACCTTCTTTCACCCCTCACGATAACACATTTTAATTCCGTAAAAACAAATGAAGTTAAATCATTAATTAAAAATAATAAAAATAATAAAATAATAAAAAAGATACATTTTTAAAATATGGAAGACATTTATTCTTATAGGGCGGCACGGTGGCTTAGTGGTTAGCACGTTCGCCTCTCAGCACTAGTGATTTCTGGGTGGTGTTTCCATGTTCTCTCCGTGTCCGCATGGGTTTCCTCCCACAGTCCAAAAACATGTATCAAGTCAATTGAGTTTTCCAAATTGCCCCATATAGAGTGTGTATGTGTGCATGAGGGTGTGCCCAGCGATAGATTGGCGCACTGTCCTGGGTGTATCTGCCCAGCGCCATCCCCTGGATGGGCATGGGGAACTTCCCCGCGACCCTAATATTAGGATAAAGCAGAGGATAATGGATGGATTTATTCTAATAATTCACAATATAATAAAGCTAAAACTACTTTAGTAAATACAATTGAATATTTAAATAATAAAAAATTTAAGCACAATTATGATGTCATAATAGATGGTTGATAAAATTACAATGGTTAATAATTTGATGTAATAATGAAGAAAAAGTTAAAATATATTGAAAATAAGCAAAAATATTTTTATGGAATAAGAATTAAAAAGTGATTAATTGAAAGAAGGGTGTAAGGTAGGAAAGGTGTGAAACAATGCTTTTTTTTAACTCAGCAAAAGCACTCATCAAGAGCAGACATAAAGAAATAGAAAACGTATGAAATATTAATGACTGAGAAACTTGGTGTTTTTTCCCATCAAACTGGAAAAGAAACGGCGCATCCCAAATAATTAATTATTAAATCATCTCGACTCCTTACTATGTACGTACTACTTGACAAGGACCAATGTTCTAAATTGTCGGGTTCTTGTCTGAAAGTGTAATGGGTGCCAGTGCACTCCTCACTTTCTTTTCATGTTTTTTCACTATTTGTGATCTATTTCAGTTAATTAACATATTAGCACAGGCATCAATTATGTGTTATTTATTGTCCGTTCCGGTATATTTTTCTTTGTTCTTGGAAATTCGCGTTCTCTTTCTCTCTCTCCCAGCAGTATGTGACAGAAAGTAGGTCAATATATGATAAGAGTTCTTATCAGAGTATCTTATACAGTTTATTAATTTACTTGGTATGTACAATTATATGCAAAATAATAGCAGTGTGTTTAAAACAACTGGAAGGCTGAATCCTTATTATAACTTTTATGTACAAATACAAATTAAATTCCATATTAAAACATAAATAAAATGGCATTTTTTAAAACTGAAAATGAAGAAAAAAGTATAATTTACTGCAAGCAAAAAAAAATAGTTGATCGCTGAGCTAATACTTATTTGTAGGAACTTTATTTCTGATAATTCTTTTACATCTGTGTGGCATGGAGTCAACTAACATCTGACACCTGAAAAAAATTAGTTCCAGCCCAAGCTGACTCAATTACATTCCACAGTTCCGCTTTTTTGAGTGTTGCATAATCAACAACAGGTTGATGTCATATTGAGGTCTGGAAATTTGGGCTCACCACTTTATAACATCAATTTTGTTGATTTGGAACCAGAATGTTGCTGCTTGCTGGTGTGTTTGGGGTTGTTGTTCTTCAGCATGAAACTACATGACCTGTATTTTGATATATTTGAACTGGTCCATGGAGCCTGGTATGCAATAAATGGGTCTGACTCCAAAGTATGATACACATCCCCAAACCATTCTGTTTAAACCTTTATGTTTTACAGTCATTACAGTGGCTTAAAATCAGTATTTATCATTAATCTCACAAATTGTCTGTGGCAAGAACAATCTTGTACTCATCTGTGCATAAAATGTTGCTCCACTTCTCTTTAAACCAGTTAATGTGTTTGTCAAATTGTAACCTTGTAACCTTGTAACCAGTTTTTTTTCAGTCTTTTTTAAGCAATGGCACCTTATACAAAAATCTCTCAACTATACATGTTATATAATCCATAATATGCATTTCATTAAATCAATTATTTTTAATTTGTTTAAAGTAAATCATTTTCCATCGATTTTCTCCCGCTTTATCCTGTAGTAGGGTCGCGGTGGGGTTCCCCATGCCCATCCAGGGAAGAACGTTTCGGGCGCTGGGCAGATACACCCAGGACAGGGCTCCAATCCATCGCTGTAAATCATTTTCTCTGTATATAATGTTTAGAGAATCATTTGTACAGCTTTTCTCAGCTGTAAATCAAGTTAATAGTCTCTCTATTCAATTTAACCCCCATATCATTTTACCATTTTATACATAACCACATGCACAGTACATTTATCCATTGTACAATATACATATTTGATATATATAACCACTGGACAGTCTCTATGAAACGGGTGCCTAGGGCACCTGTTCCATGTTTGTTAATTTACTTTAATTAATGGTATTTAGTTTGTTTAATTATCTCTTTCCGGTAATTGGTTGTGTTGTGCATGGTTTTCATTTGTATTTATTTCCTTCTTTCCCTGTCCTCGGTGTACTTCGTGGGTTTAAGTTATGTTCACTCGTCGGTACCTTTGTTTTGTGGTGTACTACACCTTTAAATAAAATTCTATTTCCCTGCTACATGCGTGCCTGGCTCCCTTCAGCGTATTAGAGCGCGACGGCTCTGCATTTCCTATGCGCAGCTGCTTTAATCTCTAGGTAGGCGTGTGTAACATCACGAAGTGCCAGTCACTTTGGGGAGTCCAGAGCCCAGGTAAGATTATTTAAAAAATTTTCTTTGCGGGGGCCGTATTGCGTATAGCCTCATACTCGCGGCGCCCTCCGTCGTGACCGCGAGTGATTTCGACAATGTGATTTCACACCGGATCGCGCTGCGAGGGGGCAGTACCGGAGTTACCGCTTGTGTCCGTTAATATGGAGGAGTGTGCCGGCAATGGGGTGAATCCGGGACAGTCCGAGACAGAGCTTGCCCTGTTCTTTGGGGGTGTACCTCTACTGTGTGCAGGATGGCGATCCCGAGGTGGAGGTCCCTCCAGCGTGCGTGCCCGCCGAGGTCCACCCAGCGTGCGTGCCCGCCGAGGTACACCCAGCGTGCGTGCCCGCCGAGATCCACCCAGCGTGCGTGCCCGCCGAGATCCACCCTGCGTGCGTGCCCGCCGAGATCCACCCAGCGTGCGCCACCCAGTCCGTTGTCCAGGGGCCGCTCGCCGCCCAGTCCGTTGTCCAGGGGCCGCACGCCGCCCAGTCCGTTGTCCAGGGGCCGCACGCCGCCCAGCCCGAGGTCCAGGGGCCGCACGCCGCCCAGCCCGAGGTCCAGGGGCTGCACGCCGCCCAGCCCGAGGTCCAGGGGCCGCAGCCGCCCAGCCCGAGGTCCAGGGGCCGCACGCCGCCCAGCCCGAGGTCCAGGGGCCGCACGCCGCCGAGTCAGTGCACCAGTGGCACCCACCTTGTCACGCAACCAGAGGGCGTGGCCCACTCTGCACCCGCGAGGGCGTCCACCTCGACATAAAGCCACAGGGCACATCCCACGCCTCATCCGCAGCGGGTGTCCACCGAACTGCACTGCCAGAGGGCACTTCCCTCACCTCGTCCGCAGAGGGCGCCCACCGAACTGCATAGCCAGTGGGCTCGAGGAGGGTGGAGGACCCCCCCCTTCCCTCCCGGGATTTTTATTTATTTTTATTTTTTTCTTGGTCAAGTCCTCCCGTTGCGCGACCGTAGGGGCGGGGGTACTGTAACGGGTGCCTAGGGCACCTGTTCCATGTTTGTTAATTTACTTTAATTAATGGTATTTAGTTTGTTTAATTATCTCTTCCGGTGATTGGTTATGTTGTGCACGTGATTGGTTTTCATTTGTATTTATTTCCTTCTTTCCCTGTCCTCGGTGTACTTCGTGGGTTTAAGTTATGTTCACTCGTCGGTACCTTTGTTTTGTGGTGTACTACACCTTTAAATAAAATTCCATTTCCCTGCTACCTGCGTGCCTGGCTCCCTTCAGCGCGTTAGAGCGCGACGGCTCTGCGTTTTCTTATGCGCAGCTGCTTCATTCTCTAGGTAGGCGAGTGTAACACTCTACATGTATGTCATTCCAACGCAAATACACCTCATTCTACATAATGTGCTTCTGATTAGATGATCACCTGAACCAAATCTTATTTTGCAAGGAAAAGTATAAAAAAACTTTACAATCCTCTTACAATACTACAAGCTGGATGGCAAAACAAGTGCTAGGAACAATAATTGTAACTAACTATTAACCATGCCAGAGTTGAAAAGAAAAGTCATGAGTGACAAAAAGAAGGGCTCAATTCTGGCTTTACTAGCAAAGGAATACATTGAGCGTCATGTTTGCCTATATCCTTAAAATTTCCAATATGGCAGTTCATTACAACAAGGTCAAGAAGCAGACATTGGGGACAACAAAGTTACAGACCGGCAGAGAGCGAAATCGACTCTCTACTGACGGGGATGACCGTCATCTTATTCTGATGTCAGTCAGCAAATGCAGGATAACATCAATTGACTTACAAATGTAATAACAAAAGGCAGCTGGGTGAATTGCATGGCAAGAACAGTTCGTAACAGGCTCCTAGAGGCATGGCTCAAGTCATGTAAAGCTAGAAAAAAAGCCTTTTATCAATGAGAAGTAAAGGAGAGCCAGGCTGAAGTTTGCAAAAGACCAAAAGGATTGCACCATAGACTGTAGTAGAACATCTTCTCTGATGAGTCCAATTTTCAGCTTTCGGCATACTCCTGGTCATCTAATGGTTAGATGGAGACCTGGAGAGGCGTACAAGCCACAGTGTCTTTCACCCACTGTGAAATTTGGTGAAGGATCGGTGGTGATCTGGGGATGCTTCAACAAGGCTGGAATTGGGTAGGTTTATCTTTGCGAAGGATGTATGAATCAGGTCACATACCAGTTTATCCAGGAAAAACACTTGCTTACTTCTGCTCTGGCAGTGTTCCCCAACTCCGGGGACTGTTTTTTTTTTTCCAGCAAGACAATGCTCCATGCCACACAGCTAGGTCAATCAATGTGTGGATGAAGGACCACCACATCAAGATCCTGTCATGGCCAGCCCAATTTCTAGACCTGGACACCATTGAAAACTTCTGCAATGTAATCAACAGAAAGATGGATAGTCACAAGCCATCAAATAAAGCTGAACTGCTTAAAATTTTGTGCCAGGAGTGGCATAAGGTCACCCAAATGCAGTGTGAAAGACTGGTGAAAGACACAAGCTGTGATTTAAAATATGGATATTCCACCAAATATTGATTTTTTTACTTTTTCTTTCTTTTTTCTTTACATTATTTGAGGTCTGAAAGCACTGCATCTTTTTTAAGTTAAATCCAATTAAATCTAATCTAATTAGGGGGATTTCTTGGATATAGTTTGGATTAATGTAGGATTTTCTGATTGTTGTAGTTCTCACATTTTTGTTTTTTCTGGAACTGATCATTGGAAGTTTCTTTATTATTCTTGTTATTTTATGATTTAAGCAAATAGTAGTATTTTTTTTCTACCATGTGTTTTTGGGTTTCATTTGCTATCTTAAACATTTGAGATCATTTTTGCTCATTTCTAAATATGTTAGTATCACTTCTTTATATGTTTTCCTCTCCAGCTAACTTCTTCATCAAAGTTTTCTTTAGTAGAATGTCTGGAACGACTCATTTTTCTCCCTGAACAAGAACTAAAACCAGCAGGTACAACACTTGCTGCTCTCTCTTTTTAAATATGGGCCAAAATGTGCAGTTGTTTCTTTATATAATTAGACTCAACACTGATATTCCTTTGACCATGCACATTTCATTTAATGATTTTAGTGCTATAGTACAGTATATATAAGTATTGTACAGAGTTATATTTTAATTGAAATACGACATATACCACATATTGAGATCCATACAGAGATGATTTTTTAAAAAGTTTCGATTACAAACCTGGGCGGCATGGTTAGCACATTCGTCTCTCAGCACTGGGGATTCCCGGTTCGAATCCCAATCTGGGTGGAATTTCCATGTTATCCACGTAGGTTTCCTCTGGGTTCTATGGTTTCTTCCCACAGTCCAAAAAAAAGGATCAAGGTCAATTGAATTCTCCAAATTGTCCCATATAGAGTGTGTTTCTGTGTGTGTGTCTGTGTGAGTGAGTGTGTGCCCAGCGATAGATTGGCGCCCTGTCCTGGGTGTATTGGCCTAGCGCCCGAGACATTCTCCCCTGCTTGGGCATGGGGAACCCCCCGTACACCTAGTAGAGGATAAAGCAGAAGATAATGGATCGATGGACTGCAAACCTTAACACTATATAAAATAGATATATTAGAATAGAATATATATAATAGAATTGAATTGGAAAATTGATTCTGAATAAGGTGTTCTCATTTGATATTTAGTACCTTAATTTACAAAATTTAATTGAAATTTTTTTAAGTCAATTTTTAAAATAGTTCAGTTTATTTATGGATCTTTATTCCCTCCAGAGGCAAGGCATGTTAGGCCCTATAATGTATCTGAAAGTTTTATTAAAATATTTTGCAGTGGCCACATTCATTTGTTTTAGTTATTCTTTAATTTATTTTCTTATCTGTAAACCTTAAATAGGACATTGGAGGCATTAGACCTAAATGGGAGGAACAAATATGAACATTACAACACGTTGCAATATAGGTGTTTTTGTGTTTGGGTTAGCTTGTAAGCTACTTTTCATTGTTTTGTATTATGTACCATGTTCATTGGTTTTTGGTTGCTTTTATTTATTGTGTATCAAATAATAGTTGTGCTTTATTATATGGTTTAATGTTTTACCTCAATTTCTTGTAGAATTTCAGTAGCATGCTTTAATTACAATCTACCCAAACCCCAAACTTTGCTTTGTTTCTTTTAAAATCAGATGTAATCTTCACATGAGACATGGTCTATTACATTTTTCTGTAGTCCCAATCACATTAAACTTCTACCCATTGAAACTTGGTATTAATTAAATAGATTTCTTTGTTTCTATACTTACTGAACATTTTGAAAAACTATATAAATGAACTTTGTAGTTTTACATTTACAGACTGTGGTCCATCTGTGGTTGAATTTATGCATACTTTGTTAATGCCTTTTACTCTATTTTCCATTGGTGGATAAAATATTACTTCAAATCATTTATTTCATTAACACTGCTGGAGAATAGCCCAGCATTCAAAAATGTCTATCCATTAGCATATTTTAGGTAAGCATCATCACACTGACGATTTATTAAAAACAGATGAGTAACTTTGTTTAACTGTCTGAAGGTGTATGGTGTGCACAATACCTAAACACAGTTTTAAAAATCTCAAACAGCAGTGATCCTGTTATATCTGCACAACACACCCTAAAACACCAACACTATATTAGTGTGACTATACTGTACTTATAAAACAAAATAAACAAAAGATGAGATAAATGTCCCATATTCATTTGATATGCGACATTAAATTTTATTTTCAAATATGAGATGGGATGAGCTTAGTGTTTAGCACGTCTGCCTCTCGTGCTATATAAATACTGATCTGGGTGGAGTTTTCATGTTCTCCCTGTGTTCACATAGGTTTTCGCTAGGTTTTCAGGTTTTCTCCCACAGTCTAAAATTATGGATACAAGTTGGATTGGCTGCTCTAAATTGCCCATATCTAAAGTACTCCGAGTTTCTTTGTGAGTGAGTGTGTGTCCAGCGATGGATTGGAGCCCTGTCCTGGGTGTATCAGCCCAGTACCCGAGACGTTCTCCCCTGGATGGGCATGTAGAACACTTCGCAACATTAGAAGAGAATTAAGTGAAATATAATGAGATGAGATGTATTATAATGGATAGGAGACAACACTCATATTCATTGTATGTGGTAATAAGTCAGTGACAATTCAGCATATATATTTTCAGTATTCATCCTATCATATTAAGTATGATATAATATCAACTTCAATGTGTATGTTCAGTGATTAGTCCCACTTAAATGTATAAACTCTGTAATACATGTTTATGAAAACCTTTTAAAATAATATATCATGTTATTACATATATGTACATATGTATGTGTGCATGTATCTATAATGAAATTAACTTGTCTGACTGTCTGCTGGGAAATTTTATATTAGCCATAGATAAGTTTAAAGATACGCATTCCAAGCTGCAATTCTGTTTCTCCTTTACACCAAAAGGTGGAGAGAAAGACTACAGAAAGAGAATGATTTCTGCCCTCGGTCTCTTTTTCTATCTCTCTCATCTCCTCCCACCCTAGCTGTAATATTTCACTGTACACGCTGCTACTCTTCCAAGCCATTAGGGGCATGGTATACTGACACCTCATACACTGGCCGATATAAATAGATTTGCTTGCTCTCTCTCTCATGCATTTTCCTTTTCTACCCCCTGCAGATTGCTTGTCAGAACATTATGGAGCCAGAATTACAAGCATGGCTCAAGATTTCATGAGGTTCTATCTCATATTTGTAGCCCTTCATTTTCCTTTCTTCCTCTCACCAGCTTGTGTGTGGCTGGAAATAAGATAAGGTGGAAATATTTGAGCATGTATTATTTAAAAAAAAATAAGTCTGGGTTGTGCTTAACCAGCAGCCATGGTTCGGATTTTGTGGCATCTTGTTTGTTGTGTCTGTGGCCAAAAGTACTCTGTAGAGGCAAAAGGAGCAAACTAGCAGCATCTAGTGTGAGAAACGTACAAAAACAGACTGCAAAATGCTTTCCTGCTCATGCTCACTAACACGTTCACACACCCCACCCACTCCCCCTTCCATTTCATTGCTTCTTTTCTTAACTCTAACTAATGTGCACAGCTACAGAGAAGCTTAGACATTTTCCCTCTTGGCCCTGTGTTCTTATTTTTGAGAAAACGCTTAGTTTATCCTGTTTGTAGCCTGTTTATTTCTTAGTGAAAAATAAGGTTTTGTTTGTGTGTGTGTATGTGAAAGCATACATTCTATACATACAGAACTGTGCAAAGTTTTTGGTTTTTGCCCAAAAAAGTAGATTACAGACATATAATACAAAATAAAGCAATGGTAATGACACTATGTTAAAAGGGTTGATATTTTGTGAAGTAAATACGGTTGTACTCAAAAGTTTACATACCCCTGCTGAATTTTTGCTTTTTTGGCCTTTTTTTCAGAGAATATGAATGATAACACAAAACTTTTTTTCCCACTCATGGTTAGTGGTTGGGTGAAGCTATTAATTGTGAAACAATTGTGTTTTCTCTTTTTAAATCGTAAGGACAACCTAAAACATCCAAATGACCCTGATCAAAAGTTTATATGCCATGGTTATTTTGACCAGATAACATGCAAAGCAGTTGACATAAATGGGTTTGATTGATGACTTAAAATAACAGCCTTACCTGTGACTTGTTCTAGAACTACTAGA
This sequence comes from Corydoras maculifer, assembly GCA_019802435.1. Lineage (NCBI taxonomy): Eukaryota > Metazoa > Chordata > Actinopteri > Siluriformes > Callichthyidae > Corydoras > Corydoras maculifer. Next base: position 381,192 of record JAFMOD010000949.1, read on the forward strand.
AACTAGAAAAAACTAGAAAAGAATACAAAAAGATATCCATGGCATTGATAATGCTAGTCAGCAGCAAGTCAAACTGTGATTAACAAATGGAAAGTCAGGGATTCTGTAAAAAACAAACCATGGTCAGGTAGACAACAAAAATTTCGTCCACAACTGCCAGGAAAATTGTTCAGGATGCAAAGAAAAAACCCACAGGATGCAAAAAAGCCCACAATTAACATCATCTGAAATACAGGACGTTCTAAAAACTACCGGTGTGGCTGTTTGAAGATGCACAATAAGGGGGCAGTTGAAGAAATTTCTGCAAGGGGAGTCGCCAGAAGAAAGCCATTACTGCGCAATACCATAATGTATCTCACCTACAATATGCCAAAAAGCTCAGAGACAAGCCTCAAAACTTCTGGACCAAGTTAATTTGGAGTGATAAGATCAAAATCTAACGTTGTGGCCACAACCATAAATGTTACATTTGAAGAGGAGTCAACAAGGCCTACAATGAAAGTATCACCATTCCTACTGTAAAGCACGGAGGTGGATCACTGATGATATGGGGATGTGTGAGAGCTACAAAGGCACTGGGAACTTGGTCAAAATTGAAGGAAAGAAAATTACAGCACGTTATCAGCAAATACTGGAGGCAAATTTGCACTCATCGGTCTTGACTCATCAGTGGCTAAAGCAGAACAAAGTGAAGGTTCTGGCGTGGCCATCTCAGTCACCTGACAATAAAATCATTGAGCCACTCTGGGGAGATCTCAAGTTCATTCAAGTCAGCCCAGGAATTTACATGAACTGGAGGCTTTCTGCCAAGAAGAATGGGCAGCTTTACCATCTGAGAAAATAATAAGCCTTATCTACAACTACCACAAAAGATTTTAACCCGTCATTGATGTTAGAGGGGGCAATATTAAGAATTAGGGTATGTGAACTTTTGATTAGGGTCATTTGGATGTTTTTGGTTGTCATTATGATTTATAAAGAGAAAAGACACTCATTTGAAAAGAGGCTTTCCCCAATCACTAACCCATCCATCCATCCATTATCTTCCGCTTTATCCTATATTAGGGTATCACTGGGCACACACTCACACACATAGTGTACACAATCATTATAGGGGAATTTGAAGAACTCAATTGACTTGATCCATGTTTTTGGACTGTGGGAGGAAACCGGAGAACCCGGAGGAAACCCACGCGGTCACAGGGAGAACATGGAAACTCCACCCAGATGGGGATTCGAACCGGGAATCCCTATCGCTGAGAGGCGAATGTGCTAACCATTAAGCCACCATGCCGCCCCAATCATTAACCATGAGTAAAAAAAAGTTTTTGTGTTATTCATATTCTCTTAAATAAGGCCAGGAAAGCAAAAAATCTGCCGAGGTATGTAAACTTTTGAGCACAACTGTAAGTTCCAAGTTTATTTTAACATGTTTTCTGGATTCTTCATGCATCACTTACTAACTTGACTTTACATAATGAAGTATTGATTTGCCAATTACTTTAATACAAAATCTCTGGGCCCTTAAACATCACTGCACCTCAAACAGGAAGGTCAAGGATAATAGAATAAGCTCAGGAATACTTCCAAAAAGCATTGTAAGTGAACACAATCCACCGTGCCATCGGCAGTTGCCAAGTAAAACTTTACAGTGCAAAGACGAAGCCATTTCTAAGCAAGCTCCACAAGCTCAGACATTTGCACTGGGGTAATTTAAAATGGAGTGTGGCAAAATGGAAGACTGTTCTGTGGTCAGATGAGTCACGATTTGAAGTTCTTTATGGAACACTGGGACGCCATGTTATCCGGACCAGAGAGGACAAGGATAACCCAAGTTGTTATCAATGTTCAATTCAGAAGAGCATTCCTAGTTCTAAACTTGTCAGAAACAGAAACTGGTTGAGTGTTGTAAGAAGAAGGGGGGATGCCACACAATGGTGAAAATGGCCTTGTCCCAACTTTTTTGTTGACGCCATGAAATTTTTAAACAACATATTTTTCCCTTACATTGATACATTCTCTCAGATTAAACTTTTGATCTGTGATTTGTGTTCTGTGATTTTGAATAACTCATTGCATTCAGTTTTTATTCACAATTTGTTTAGTGTCCCAACTTTTTTGGAATCGGGTTTGTACTTACAAGGTTTTGAAATAAATTCTCTGACAGTGTTTTAGTTTTATTGTTTTACATAAAACTGACATTTTCGCAGTGCTATGTACACATTGGAAACACTGGGGCACACCTGATTAGAATGCTTGGCTCTTCATTATTGCCATTTCTTAATTAAATTATGTCCTTAGGTATTATGCTGTAAAATGTGTTTTTTTTTTCATTTATCATTGTCCACTTTATCCTCTGCTGGGGTTGCGGAGAGAGAAGATACACCCAGGACAGGGCGGTAATCTATCGCTGGGCACACATTCACTTGCACAGACAAACACAGCAGCTTATTGCTCTCCCTACGCTGTCATGCTCTCCAATGGAAATGCTGCTTTATGTATATGAACCTGAAGTCAAGCGTTTTATGTGTGTATGTTTTGGGCATGTGCTTTTAGTGTAAAACAGCCGCGCTGGCTTTTGTGTTTCTAAAGCATATACTTCTTGACTGATCAGCAGCTCAGCTCAGCTCAGTGTGTATGAGTCTCTACTGACTCTACAAACTGACCATTTTAGGTGTAAATATATCACAGCTATAAGTGCATTGGGTGATGACATTGGCTATTTTTTCATTCATTCATTATCTTCCGCTTTATCCTATATTAGGGTCGCGGTGGGGTTCCCCATGCTCATCCAGGGAAGAACGTTTCGGGCGCTGGGCAGATACACCCAGGACTGGGCGCAAATCTATCGCTGGGCACACACTCACTCACACAGACACGCACACATAGTGAGCACACACTCACATGGCGTGTCTGTGTGAGTGAGTGTGTGCCCAGCGATAGATTTGCGCCCAGTCCGCAACACACTCTATATTGAGCAATTTGGAGAATTCAATTCACCTTGATCCATGTTTTTGGACTGTGGAAGGAAACCGGAGAACCTAGAGGAAACCCACGTGGACACGGGGAGAACATGGAAACTCCATCCAGATGGGGATTCAAACCTGAAATCCCTAGTGCTGAGAGGCAAACGTGCTAACCACTAAGCCACCGTGCCGCCCTTGGCTATTTTTTGATTATTATATTTTGCTTAAGTCACATAGTTATAGCGGAAATATAATTGTATAATTTTACAATCATGTACTTTCTACTGAATTTTGTCTTTGTACTAGTACTTATTCATTACTGCACATGATGTTTACTTTGTATCCTGGCTACTACTATTACACTTCTTTACATTTTGTACTGCACTCATTACATTTTTAATTGTCTTGCAGAACATACGCGTTCACAGTGGATTATTTTGTATATACATGATAGTAGCACAGTAGTGCTGGGGGAGAAAAGGCAGAGCCAACGGCATTGTTTATCGAGATAAATTTAGATAATTAACCTGATTTGGCGCCGCCTGACGAACCTGTGTAGCCTTTATTAGCTGCAACATAAATGAAAGATTCCATTGAATGGCAGGAGTGGGACTTTCAGCCATAACATCAGCCAAACAGCTGCAGTTTAAATGTATGTTAAAACAGTCTGTAATAAACCCTGTTCCTGGTGGTTCCTGCCCCACACACACACACACGCACACACACTTTAGAATATATTTCTGTGGTGGGTCACAGATATTGAAACCAGGAAACATGCAAAAGGGTTTTATTTGCCTAAGTACTACAAAAAAACGTATGACCCCCAAACACACACACACACATCTTCGGTGACTCTCAGATTTAGAGCTGGGATGAGAGGGGAGGGGGAAGAGAGAGCAAACTGCGCAGCAGGTTTGATTCCACCTGCCCCCTCATACACAAACAGGTGGTCCTCAGACAAGTTCACAGCCTTATCAAGTGACATCTGAAAATGGCAGCTGGGTGATGAACTGCTCCAGCACCACCAAATCGATGCAGTGCTGCCACCTCCGACCAGCATCATGTAGATGTTGGGCAAAGACAAATGGTTGGCTGAACTCAGCAAAACAGTTCATGATATCGCTTTCAGTTCTGCGCCAGAGGCCATGTGACTGTAAAATTACCCATCAGACGTCTGGGTTTTTCAGTATGTGGGCAGTCCCACTCATTCAAACAATGTGAGGTATACTTCACCATCATTCTCCTCTCCCATCCTGGCCATTCTTAGGGCTGGCCCATTGTCCACCACTGAGGTCCAGACTCTCCAACAACTGCTTTATATTGTATTGGGCCGACAAGCCGACAGCTTTCTCATGGGGAGGGTTACATTTGCCAGAGGATGCTGCACTAATCAGGTTTGACAAGACATATCTGGTATTATGACTATTTAAACATTAACTTAAAAAGGACTCACACATTTATCAGTGGAGCCACGGCAGGTGTATTAATTACCTATAATCAAAATCCATCACTATTGACTCTGCCTTCCCCCAACTGCACTTCTGCAACAGTAACACATTACTCTTTGTGTACAATTTTACATACAGCCTCTTTTCCATCTTATTCTTTTTCATTCTAGATCAGTTGCCAGAGGTACATTCTCTTGGGTGATCCCACCCAGATTTCCTCTTTATTGTTTAGTGTGTTGCAGCTCTATGTTTATCATGCTAGCATTTACTAAACATGTTTCAAGGGCAATCTTCAGAAGGCGCCCAAGCCTGCCCCTCTAGTGTGTGTTTGTCATTTATGCAAGTGCCAGTGTATAAGTAAATGTATAAGCTATCCTATTTTATGATTGGAAACGGCTTTCATGCTGGGATGCCACTTTCAGGAGAACTGAACGGGGTCTAACAACTAAGTGCTAACAAATTGCTATATGGCTATAATACAAAAGCTGATTTCTAACAAAAAGGTCATTGATAACAAAGAAGAGAACCAACACCACTACAGAGCCATTACAGAACTATCATTACTAATACACTACTACAAAGGTAGCCATGTAAATGGCTCAGGCTACCCCGGAACTGCTGTGAATAATTAATCTAACAAGCAGAAAATTCAACAAGGGTGTCAATTAACTAAACAAGGACTAAAGCAGATAAATTAGTTTATTAACTAAACCGGCAAGGTGAAAATAAAGAAAACAACAACTGCTCCTAAATAAAACAGTGTAGTAGTGTAGTAACACATTCATAACACATTATGACCACATCATGTAAATTATACTGTATTTGAAGTCCCTGTATTTTTGGACTTGTTTTATTGGCTCTGTACTTGTACATAATCTAATTAAATTAAAGACAATAATCTAATCAAAATTTTTTTTTATGATTTTATGTTGGTACCTTTCACACACACACACACACACACACACACACACACACACAAACAAACACATACACACACAATACAAGCGGTACATGCTTTCGCATGTAGAGAAGAACTGAGTTTGGGTGGGGTTGCCCATGTCCATGCAGAGTAGAACGTTTCAGGTGCTGGGCAGATACACCCAGGAAGTGCACCAATCTATCGCTAGGCACACACTCACTCACACACAAACACTACATGGGGCAATTTAGAGCATTCAATTTACCATAAATCCATGTTTTTGGACTGTGGGAGGAAACTGGAGAACCCGCACAGACAGAACATGGAAATTCCACCCTGATTGGGATTCGATATACAGTGGGTTGCAAAAGTATTCATACCCCTTGAACTTTGCCATATTTTGTCACATTACAACCACAAACATAAATATATTT